>PVJL010020119.1:0-12597 GCA_004026885.1 Lyroderma lyra
GTAGGTGTCAGGATAGTGGAAAAGTGTCCCTGAAGTTTATATTGACACTCTGGGCCTTGGGAGTCTTCAAGGGTTAGGGTTAGGAAAACGGTGAGAGAAGGGTAAATTAAAGTGATACCGTCATACTCAGAATCTCATTTCAAAGATAAGGTGAGTACTTTGATATTCGTAGGTGTCAGGACAGTGAAAAAGTATCCCTTGAGGTCATTTTGATACACTGGTGCTGGGGAGTCAGCTAGGGTTAGGGTTACAGGAACGGTAAGAGTAGGGTCAATTAAAGTGATACGGTCACGTTCAGAATCTCGAATCAAAGTTAGAGTGAGTTTTTTAATGGTCGTACTTGTCAGGACAGTGGAAAAATGACCCTGTAAGTCATATTGACACACTAGGTCTGTGGAGATGGCTAGGGCTATGCTTAGCGGAACGATGAGAGTAGTGTCAATTAAAGTGATACAGTTCGTTAGGAATGTCAATTCAAATTTAGGTTGAGTACTTTGATGTTTGTAGGTGTCAGGTCAGTGGAAAGGTGTGCCTGTATGTCATATTGATACTCTGGGACTGGAAAGTCAGCTAGGGTTAGGGTTAGGGGAACGGTGAGATTGGGGTCAATTAAAGTGATACCGTCACGTTCGTAACATCGAGCCAAAGTTAGGGTGAGTACTTTGATGTTCGTAGGTGTCAGGACATTGGAAAAGTGTCCCTGTATGTCATATTGAAATTCAGGGACAGGGGATCCGTCTAGGGTAGGGTTAGCGGAACGGTAAGGGTAGGATCAATTAAAGTGATACCATCAAGTTTGGAATTTCGAGTCAATGTTAGGGTGAGTACTTTGATGTTCGTACTTGTCAGAAAGTGAAAAAGTTTCCCTTTAGGTCATTTTGATATACTAGGCCTGGGCAATTGCTAGGGTTAGGTTTAGCAGAAGATTGAGAGAAGTGTCAATTAAAGTGATACCGTTATGTTCGGAATCTTGATTCAAATTTAGGGTGAGTGCTTTGATGTTTGTAGGTGCTAGGTCAGTGGAAAAGTGTCCCTGTATGTCATATTGACACTCTGGGACTGGGGAGTCAGCTAGGGATAGGGTTAGGGGAAGTGTGACAGTTGGGTCATTTAAAGTGATACCGTCACGTCACAATCTCGAATCAAAGGTAGGGTGAGTACGTTGATGTTCGTAGGTGTCGGGTCAGTGGAAAAGTTTCCCTGTATGTCTTATTGATACTCTGGGACTGGGGAGATGGCTAGGGTTAGGTATAGAGGAACAGTGAAAGTTGGGACAATTAAAGTGATACAGTAACTTTCAGATTCTCGAGTCAAAGTGAGGGTGAGTACTTTGATGGTCTTACTTGTCAGGACAGTGGGAAAATGGCTCTGAAGTTCATATTCATGCATTAGGCCTGGTGAGAAGACTAGAGTTAGGGTTAGTGGAACGGTGAGAGTAGGGTCAATTAAAGTGATATCGTCACGTTTGAAATCTCGAGTCAAAATGAGGGCGAGTACTTTGATGTTTGAAGGTGTCAGGACAGTGGAAATGTGCCCCTGAAGGTATTATTGACACTCTGGGTCTTGGGAGACTTCTAGTGTGTTAGCGTTAGGAGAACGGTGAGAGATGGGTAAATGATACTGTTACCGTCACATTCTGAATCTCAAGTCAAAGTTGGGGTACGTACTGTCATGTTCATAGGTGTCAGGACAGTGAAAAAGTATCCCATTAGGTCACTTTTATTCACTGGGGCAGGGGAGACGGCTGGGGTTAGGTTTAGGGGAACGGTAAGAGTAGGGTCAATTGAAGTGGAACCATCACATTCAGAATCTCGAATCAAAGATAGAGTGAGTACTTTAATGTTCGTAGGTGTTAGGACAGTGAAAAGTATCCCTGTAGGTCATTTTGATATACTGGGCCTGGGGAGAAGGCTAGGGTTAGGGTTATCGGTACGGTGAGAAGAGTCAATTAAAGTGATACCATCATGTTCGGAATCTCGAGTCAAAGTTAGGGCCAGTTCTTTGATATTCGTACTTGTCATGACAGGGAAAACTTTCCCTTTATTCATTTTGATACACTAGGCCTGGTGTGACGCCTATGGTCGGAGTTAGGGGAAAGGTAAGATTAAGGTCAATTAAAGTGATACCGTCAAATTCGGAATCTCGAGTCAAAGTTTGGGTGAGTTCTTTAATATTCGTAGGTGTCAGGTAAGTGGAAAAGTGTCCCTGTATGTCATATTGATACTCTGGGACTTGGGAGATGGGTAGGGACAGGTTTAATGGAACGGTGAAAGTTGGGTCAATTAAAGTGTCACCGTCCCGATCGGAATCTCGAGGGAATGTGAGGGTGAGTACTTTGAAGGTCGTACTTGTCAGGACAATTGGAAAATGTCCCAGTAGCTCATATTGACACACAAGGCCTGGGGATATAGTTAGGTTTAGGGTTAGCAGAACTGTGAGTGTAGGGTCAATTAAAGTCATACCGTGATGTTCAGAATCTCGATTCAAATTTACGGTGTAAACTTTTATGTTTGTAAGTGGTAGGTCAGAAGAAATATGTCCCTGTGTGTCTTTTTGATACTCTGGGACTGGGGAATCGGCTAGTGTTAGGGTTAGGGGAACGGTGAGATTGGGGTCAATTAAAATGATACCGTCATGTTCTGAATCTCAAGTCAAAGTTAGGGCCAGTTCTTTGATATTCATACTTTTCAGGACAGGGAAAACTTTCCCTTTATGTCATTTTGATACACTAGGCCTGGTGTGATGCCTAGGTTCGGAGTTAGGGGAAAGGTAAGATTAAGGTCAATTAAAGTGATACCGTCAAGTTCGGAATCTCGAATCAAAGTTTGGGTGAGTTCTTTAATGTTCGTAGGTGTCGGGTGAGTGGAAAAGTGTCCCTGTATGTCATATTGATACTCTGGGACTTGGGAGATGGGTAGGGTTATGGTTAAGGGAATGGTGAAAGTTGGGTAAATTAAAGTGATACCGTCACGTTCCGAATCTCAAGTGAAAGTGAGGGTGAGTTCTTTGAAGGTCGTACTTGTCAGGACAATGGGAAAATGACCCTGTAGGTCATATTGACACACTAGTCCTGGGGATATAGCTAGGTTTAGGGTTAGCGGAACGGGGGTGTAAGGTCAATTAAAGTCATACCGTCATGTTTGGAATCTCGATTCAAATTTGCGGTGAAAACTTTTATGTTTGTAGGTGGTAGGTCAGAGGAAAAATGTCCCTGTGTGTCATATTGATACTCTGGGACTGGCGAGTAGGCTAGTGTTAGGGTTAGGGGAACAGTAAGTTTGGGGTCAATTAAAGTGATACCGTCACGTTCCGAACATCGAGCCAAAGTTAGGATGAGTACTTTGATGTTCGTAGGTGTCAGCACATTGTAAATGTGTCCCTGTATGTCATATTGACATTCAGGGACAGGGGATTCCTCTAAGGTAGGGTTAGCGGAACGGTAAGGGTAGGATTAATTAAAGTGATACCGTCAAGTTCGGAATTTCGAGTCAATGTTAGGCTGAGTACTTTGATGTTCGTACCTGTCAGAAAAGTTAAAAAGTTTCCCTTTAGGTCATTTTGATATACTAGGCCAGGGGCTATGGCTAGGATTAGGGTTACCGGAACAGTGAGAGTAGTGTCAATTAAAGTGATACCGTTATGTTCGGAATCTCGATTCAAATTTAGCGTGAGTGCTTTGATGTTTGTAGGTGCTAGGTCAGTGGAAAAGTGTCCCTGTATGTCATATTGACACTCTGGGACTGGGGAGTCGGCTAGGGTTAGGGTTAGGGGTAGTTTGAGAATTCGGTCAGTTAAAGTGATACCATCACGTCACAATCTCGAATCAAAGGTAGGGTGAGTACGTTGATGTTCATAGGTGTCGGGTCAGTGTAAAAGTGTCCCTGTATGTCATATTGATACTCTTGGAGTGGGGAGATGGCTAGGGTTAGGTTTAGAGGAACGGTGAAAGTTGGGACAATTAAAGTGATACAGTATCTTTCAGTATCATTGACTCATTCGAGCAAAAGGGAGGGTGAGTACTTTCATGGTCTTACTTGTCAGGACAGTGGGAAAATGACTCTGAATGTCATATTCATGCATTAGGCCTGGTGAGAAGACTAGGGTTAAAGGTGATGGAAAGAGAAGTCACATTAGGTGGTGAACTGATTATACATCAAGTTAACAATGCACTGTAGAATTGTATGCCTGAAACCTATGTAATCCTTGCTAACAGATGTCACCCCAATAAGTCTAACAATAAAAATGAATTAAAGAAAAAAGACTAGGGTTAGGTTTAGTGGAACGGTGAGATTAGGGTCAATTAAAGTGATACCGTCACGTTTGAATCTCAAGTCAAAGTGAGGGCGAGTACTTTGATGTTCGAAGGTGTCAGGACAGTGGAAATGTGCCCCTGAATTTATTATTGACTCTCTGGGGCTTGGGAGTCTTCTAGTGTTAGCGTTAGGAGAACGTGAGAGAAGGGTAAATGATAGTGATACCGTCACATTCTGAATCTCGAGTCAAAGTTGGGGTAAGTACTGTGATGTTTGCAGGTGTCAGGCCAGTGAAAAAGTATCCCATTAGGTCCCTTTTATTCACTGGGGCAGGGGAGAAGGATGGGGTTAGCTTTAGGGGAATGGTAAGAGTAGGGTCAATTGAAGTGGTACCATCACATTCAGAATCTCGAATCAAAGAGAGAGTGAGTATTTTAATGTTCTTAGGTGTTAGGACAGTGAAAAGTATCCCGGTAGGTCATTTTGATACACTGGGCCTGGGGAGAAGGCTAGGGTTAGGGTTATGGGAACGGAGGGAGGAGTCAATTAAAGTGATACCATCATGTTCGGAATCTCGAGTCAAAGTTAGGGCGAGTTCTTTGATATTCGTACTTGTCAGGACAGGGAAATCTTACCCTTTAGGTCGTTTTGATACACTAGGCCTGGTGTGACGCCTATGGTCAGGGTGAGGGAAAAGGTAAGATGAGGGTCAAGTAAAGTGATACCTTCAAGTTCGGAATCTCGAGTCAAAGTTTGGGTGAGTTTTTTAATTTCGTAGGTGTCGGGTGAGTGGAAAAGTGTCCCTGTATGTCATATTGATACTCTGGGACTTGGGAGATGGGTACGGTTAGGGTTAACGGAACGGTGAAAGTTGGATAAATTAAAGTGATACCGTCACGTTACGAATCTCGAGTGAAAGTGTGGGTGAGTACTTTGAAGGTCGTACTTGTCAGGACTATGGGAAAATGACCCTGTAGCTCATATTGACACACTAGGCCTGGGGATATCGTTAGGTTTAAGGTTAGCAGAACTGTGAGTGTAGGGTCAATTAAAGACATACCGTGATGTTTGGAATCTCGATTCAAATTTACGGTGAAAACGTTTTTGTTTGTAGGTGGTAGGTCAGGGAAAAAATGTCCATGTGTGTCTTTTTGATACTCTGGTACTGGGGAGTCGGCTAGTGTTAGGGTTAGGGGAAGTGTGAAAGTTGGGTCAGTTAAAGAGATACCGTCACGTCACAATCTTGAATCAAAGGTAGGGTGAGTACGTTGATGTTCGTAGGTGTCGAGTCAGTGGAAAAGTGTCCCTGTATGTCATATTGATACTCTTGGACTGGGGATATGGCTAGGGTTAGGTTTAGAAGAACGGTGAAAGTTGGGACAATTAAAGTGATACAGTATCTTTCAGAATCTCGAGTCAAAGTGAGGGTGAGTACTTTGATCGTCTTACTTGTCAGGACAGTGGGAAAATGACTCTGAAGTTCATATTCACACATTAGGCCTGGTGAGAAGACTAGGGTTAGGTTAGTCGAACGGTGGGAGTTGGGTCAATTAAAGTGAAACCGTCACATTTGAAATCTCGAGTCAAAGTGAGGGCGAGTACTTGGATGTTCGTAGGTGTCAGGACAGTGGAAATGTGCCCCTGAAGGTATAATTGACACTCTGGGGCTTGGGAGTCTTCTAGTGTTAGCGTTAGGAGAACGGTGAGAGAAGGGTAAATGATAGTGATACCGTCACATTCTGAATCTCCAGTCAAAGTTGGGGTAAGTACTGTGATGTTCGTAGGTGTCAGGATAGTGAAAACGTATCCCATTAGGTCTCTTTTATTCACTGGGGCACGGGAGACGGCTGGTGTTAAGTTTAGGGGAACAGTAAGTGTAGGGTCAATTGAAGTGGTACCATCACATTCAGGATCTCGAATCAAAGATAGAGTGAGTACTTTAATGTTCATAGGTGTTAGGACAGTGAAAAGTATCCCTGTAGGTCATTTTGATACACTGGGCCTGGGGAGAAGGCTAGGGTTAGGATTATCGGAACGGTGAGAGGAGTCAATTAAAGTGATACCGTCATGTTCGGAATCTCGACTCAAAATTAGGGCGAGTTCTTTGATATTCGTACTTTTCAGGACAGGGAAAACTTTCCCTTTATGTCATTTTGATACACTAGGCCTGGTGTGACGCCTAGGGTCAGGGTGAGGGGAAAGGTAAGATTAGGGTCTATTAAAGTGATACCTTCAAGTTCGGAATCTCGAGACAAAGTTTGGGTGAGTTCTTTAATATTCATAGGTGTCGGGTGAGTTTAAAAGTGTCCCTGTATGTCATATTGATACTCTCGGACTTGGGAGATGGGTACGGTTAGGGTTAAGGGAATGGTGAAATTTGGTTAATTAAAGTGATACCGTCACGTTCAGAATATCGAGTGAAAGTGAGGGTGAGTACTTTGAAGGTTGTACTGCTCAGGACAATGGGAAAATGACCCTGCAGGTCATATTGACACACTAGGCCTGCGGATATAGCTAGGTTTAGGGTTAGCAGAACGGGTAGTTTAAGGTCAATTAAAGACATACTGTGAAGTTCGAAATTTAGATTCAAATTTACGGTGAAAACTTTTATGTTTGTAGGTGGTAAGTCAGAGGTAAAATGTCCCTGTGTGTCATATTGATACTCTGGTACTGGGGAGTCAGCTAGTGTTAGGGTTAGGGGATCGGTGAGATTGGGGTCAATTAAAGTGATACCGTCACGTTTCAAATCTCGAGTCAAAGTGAGGGCGAGTTTTTTGACGTTCGTAGGTGTCAGAACAGTGGAAATGTGCCCCTGAAGGTATTATTGACACTCTGGGTCTTGGGAGTCTTCTAGTATTAGCATTAGGAGAATGGTGAGAGAAGGGTAAATGATAGTGAACCGTCACATTCTGAATCTCGAGTCAAAGTTGGGGTAAGTACTGTGATGTTCGTAGGTGTCAGGACAGTGAAAAATTACCCCATTAGGTCACTTTTATCACTGGGGCAGGGGTGATGGTTGGGATTAGGTTTAGGGGAAGGGCAAGTGTAGGGTCAATTGAAGTGGTACCATCACATTCAGAATCTCGAATCAAAGATAGAGTGAGTGCTTTAATGTTCGTAGGTGTTAGGACAGTGAAAAGTATCCCTGTAGGTCTTTTTGATACACTGGAACTGGGTAGAAGTCTAGGGTTAGATTTATCGGAACGGTGAGAAGAGTCAATTGAAGTGATACTGTCATGTTTGGAATCTCGGGTCAAAGTTAGGGCGAGTTCTTTGATATTCGTACTTGTCAGGACAGGGAAAACTTTCCCTTTAGGTGATTTGGATACCCTAGTCCTGGTGTGATGCCTAGGATCAGGGTGAGTGGAAAGGTAAGATTAGGGTCAATTAAGGTGATACCGTCAGGTTTGGAATCTGGAGTCAAAGTTTGAGTGAGTTCTTTAATATTCGTAGGTGTCGGGTGAGTGGAAAAGTGTCCCTGTATGTCATATTGATACTCTGGGACTTGGGAGATGGGTAGGGACAGGTTTAAGGGAACAGTGAAAGTTGGGTCAATTAAAGTGACAGCGTCACGATCGGAATCTCGAGTGAAAGTGAGGGTGAGTACTTTGAAGGTCGTACTTCTCAGGACAATGAGAAAATGACCCTGTAGCTCAATTTGACACACTAGTCCTGGGGATATAGCTAGGTTTAGGGTTAGCAGAACTGTGAGTGTAGGGTCAATTAAAGTCATACGGTGATGTTCGGAATCTCGATTCAAATTTACGGTGAAAACTTTTATGTTTGTAGGTGGTAGTTCAGAGGAAATATGTCCCTGTGTGTCCTTTTGATACTCTGGGACGGGGGAGTCGGCTAGTGTTAGGGTTAGTGGAACGGTGAGATTGGGGTCAATTAAAGTGATACCATCAGGTTCGGATATCGAGCCGAAGTTAGGGTGAGTACATTGATGTTCGTAGGTGTCAGGACTTTGGAAAAGTGTCCCTGTATGTCATATTGACTTTCAGGGACAGGGAATTTGTCTAGGGTAGGGTTAGCGGAACGGTAAGGGTAGGATCAATTAAAGTGATACCGTCAAGTTCGGAATTTCGAGTCAATGTTAGGGTGAGTACTTTGATGTTCGTACTCGTCAGAAAGTGAAAAAGTTTCCCTTGAGGTCATTTTGATATACTAGGCCTGAGGCTATGGCTAGAGTTAGGTTTAGCGGAACAGTGAGAGTATTGTCAATTAAAGTGATACCGTTATGTTCGGAATCTCGATTCAAATTCATGGTGAGTGCTTTGATGTTTGTAGGTGCTAGGTCAGTGGAAAGTGTCCCTGTATGTCATATTGACACTCTGGGAGTGGGGAGTCATCTAGGGTTAGGCTTAGGGGAAGTGTGAGAATTGGGTCTAAAGTGTTACCGCCATGTCACAATCTCGAATCAAAGATAGAGTGAGTACTTTAATGTTCGTAGGTGTTAGGACAGTGAAAAGTATCCCTGTAGGTCATTTTGATACACTGGGCCTGGGGAGAAGGCTAGGGTTAAAATTATCGGAACGGTGAGAGGAGTCAATTAAAGTGATACCGTCCTGTTTGGAATCTCGACTCAAAGTTAGGGCGAGTTCTTTGATATTCGTACTTGTCAGGACAGTGAAAACTTTCCCTTTATGTCATTTTGATACACTAGGCCTGATGTGACGCCTAGGGTCAGGGTGAGGGGAAAGGAAAGATTAGGGTCAACTAAAGTGATACCTTCAAGTTCAGAATCTCGAGTGAAAGTTTCGGTGAGTTCTTTAATATTCATAGGTGTCGGGTTAGTGTAAAAGTGTCCCTGTATGTCATATTGATACTCTCGGACTTGGGAGATGGGTAGGGTTAGGGTTAAGGGAACGGTCAAAGTTGGGTAAATTAAAGTGATACCTTCACGTTCAGAATCTCGAGTGAAAATGAGGGTGAGGGCTTTGAAGGTCGTACTTCTCAGGACAATGTGAAAATGACCCTGTAGGTCATATTGACACACTAGGCCTGGGGATATAGGTAGGTTTAGGGTTAGCAGAACGGGGAGTGTAAGGTCAATTAAAGTCATACCGTGATGTTCGGAATTTAGATTCAAATTTACGGAGAAAACTTTTATGTTTGAAGGTGGTAGGGCAGAGGAAAAATGTCCCTGTGTGTCATATTGATACTCTGGGACTGGGCAGTCGGCTAGTGTTAGGGTTAGGGGAACGGTGAGATTGGGGTCACTTAAAGTGATACCGTCATGTTCGGAATATCGAACCAAAGTTAGGGTGAGTACTTTGATGTTCGTAGGTGTCAGGACATTGTAAAAGTGTCCCTGTATGTCATATTAACATTCAGGGACAGGAGAATCGTCTAGTGTAGGGTTAGCCGAACGGTAAGGGTAGGATCAATTAAAGTGATACCGTAAAGTTTGGAATTTCGAGTCAATGTTTTGGTGAGTACTTTGATGTTCGTACTCGTCAGAAAGTGAAAAAGATTCCCTTTAGGTCATTTTGATATACTAGGCCTGGGGCTATGGCTAGGGTTAGGTTTAGCGGAACAGTGAGAGTATTGTCAATTAAAGTGATACCGTTATGTTTGGAATCTCGATTCAAATTTAGGGTGAGTGCTTTGATGTTTGTAGGTGCTAGGTCAGTGGAAAGTGTCCCTGTATGTCATATTGACACTCTGGGAGTGGGGAGTCATCTAGGGTTAGGGTTAGGGGAAGTGTGAGAATTGGGTCTAAAGTGATACCGTATTATCACAATCTCAAATCAAAGGTAGGGTGAGTACATTGATGTTCGTAGGTGTCGGGTCAGTGGAAAAGTGTCCCTGTATGTCATATTGATACTCTTGGACTGGGGAGGGGGCTAGGGTTTGGTTTAGAGGAACGGTAAAAGTTGAGACAATGAAAGTGATACAGTATCTTTCAGAATCTCGAGTCAAAGTGAGGGTGAGTACTTTGATTGTCTTACTTTTCAGGACAGTGGGAAAATGACTCTGAAGTTCATATTTACACATTAGCCCTGGTGAGAGGACTAGGGTTAGGTTAGTGGAACGGTGAGAGTTGGGTCAATTAAAGTGAAACCGTCACGTTTGAAATCTCGAGTCAAAGTGAGGGCGAGTACTTTGATGTTCGTAGTTGTCAGGACAGTGGAAATGTGCCCATGAATGTATTCTTGACACTCTGGGGCTTGGGAGATTTCTAGTGTTAGCGTTCGGAGAATGGTGAGAGAAGGGTAAATGATAGTGTTTCTGTCACATTCTGAATCTCAAGTCAAAGTTGGGGTAAGTACTGTGATGTTCGTAGGTGTCAGGACAGTGGAAATGTGCCCCTGAAAGTATTATTGAAACTCTGGGGCTTGGGAGTCTTCTAGTGTTAGCGTTAGGAGAACGGTGAGAGAAGGGTAAATGATAGTGAAACCGTCACATTCTGAATCTCAAGTCAAAGTTGGGGTAAGTACTGTGATGTTCGTAGGTGTCCGGACAGTCAAAAAGTATCCCATTAGGTCACTTTTATTCACTGGGGCAGGGGAGACGGCTGGGGTTAGGTTTAGGGGAATGGTAAGCGTAGGGTCAATTCAAGTGGTACCATCACATTCAGAATCTCGAATGTAAGGTAGAGTGAGTACTTTAATATTCGTAGGTGTTAGGACAGTGAAAAGTATCCCTGTAGGTCATTTTGATACACTGGGCCTGGGGAGAAGACTAGGGTTAGGGTTATCGGAACGGTGAGAGGAGTCAATTAAAGTGATACCATAATGTGCGGAATCTCGACTCAAAGTTAGGGCGAGTTCTTTGATATTCTTACTTGTCAGGACAGGGAAAACTTTCCCTTTATGTCATTTTGATACACTAGGCCTGGTGTGACACCTAGGGTCAGGGTGAGGGGAAAGGTAAGATTAGGGTCAATTAAAGTGATACCTTCAAGTTCGGAATCTCGAGTCAAAGTTTGCGTGAGTTCTTTAATATTCATAGGTGTCAGGTGAGTGGAAAAGTGTCCATGTATATCATATTGATACTCTGGTACTTGGGAGATGGGTAGGGACAGGTTTAAGGCAACGGTGAAAGTTGGGTCAATTATAGTGACAGTGTCACGATCGGAACCTCAAGTGAAAGTGAGGGTGAGTACTTTGAAGGTCATACTTGTCAGGACAATGGGAAAATGACACTGTAGCTCAATTTGACACACTAGTCCTGGGTATATAGCTAGGTTTAGGGTTAGCAGAACTGTGAGTGTAGGGTCAATTAAAGTCATACCGTGCTGATAGGAATTTCGATTCAAATTTACGTTGAAAACTTTTATGTTTTAGGTGGTAGGTCAGAGGAAATATGTCCCTGTGTGTCCTTTTGATACTCTGGGACTGGGTAGTCGGCTAGTGTTAGGGTTAGGGGAACGGTGAGATTGAGGTCAATTAAAGTGATACCGTCACGTTTCAAATCTCGAGTCAAAGTGAGGGCGAGTATTTTGACGTTCGTAGGTGTCAGGACTTTGGAAAAGTGTCCCTGTATGTCATATTGATATTCAGGTACAGGGGATACTTCTAGGGTAGGGTTAGCGGAACGGTAAGGGTAGGATCAATTAAAGTGATACCGGAGAGAAGACAAGATGGCGACTGGAGAGGAGGTCCCTAAAGCCTCTCCCAGAAAACACAATTGAACGGCCGACCAGGAGCCAAGAAAGCGGACCCTGAGCGACGAACCGGCTGCTGAGAAATCCATAAATCGCAAGTAAACCTGAAGGCTGGCGAGGAAGGGGCGAGTCCGGGAGAGGGAAGGGAGCAGAGACGGACCACGCGGGATGTGATCCCTGCTTACTATTCGGAGCTGCGCAGTTTGGGGGAGGGGAGAGAGACTGGGGAGCTGGGGACGGAAGGAGTTTGGGAGCCAGCCTCTGAAACGTTTGAGTGGTAGAAGGGCTGAGCGAGGACTCTGAACTGCAAAGATAACACCCCAGCTCTAAGCCCCGTGGAGACCTACACAGGGCTGCAGTTCCTGTTCCCAGCCTGCTACAAAGGCAACCCTGCTGTCTCAGGCCAGGCCAACAGCTTTGGACTTATGGAGCGGGCACTTCCTCGTGCAACCCAGAGATCCGAAAGCAGTGTGAGCCTTTAGACAGCCAGGTACTGAATCAGGGCTGGGAAGACTGATTTTCCCCAGCAAAGGCTTTTGTTGGCCTCTCCCCAGGATATATGCGCATAGCCTCCAAACTCAGTAGGAGATCAGAAACAAGAAACAAACAGCCCCCTCTCCCCCAAAACTTGACCCCCAGCGCCACCTAGTGTCTGCCCTACAGCAAGACACCACAAAAGCAATAATCTGGGCAGTGAACATAAAGCCCTCATGTCAAAAAGGAAGATCCCAG
>PVJL010020120.1:0-12596 GCA_004026885.1 Lyroderma lyra
AATTCTGATACGTTGTATTTTCATTGTCATTAGTTTCTATATATTTTTAATTCTCATCTTTTATTTGTTCTTTTATCCAGTCCTTTTTTAATAAGCTGTTGTTTAATCTCCATGTATATGTGGTTTTTTCTGCTTTCCTTTTACAGTTGATCTCCAATTTCAAAGCTTTGTGGTCTGAGAATACACTTGGTATGATTTCAATCTTCTTGAATTTTCTGAGGCTACTCATGTCCCAGCATGTGGTCTATTCTTGAGAATGTTCCATGTGCACTAGAAAAGAAGGTGTAGTCTCTTTTTGCTGGATGAAGTGTCCTGTTAATGTCAATGATGTCCAATTGCTGTAATGTGTCATTTAGAGCTCTTATTTCCTTATTTCTTTTCTGTTTGGATGATCTGTCCATGGCTGTTAGCAGGGTGTTTAAGTCTCCTACTATGATTGTGTATTCATCAGTTTCTTGTTTCAAGTCTGTTAGTAGTTTCTTTCTGTATTTTTGTGCATCCTGGTTGGGAGCATATATGTTGATGAGTGTCAACTCTTCTTGTTGTTGCCTTGTGCCTTTTATCATTATGTAATGACATCTTTGTCTTTTACTATCTTTTTTAACTTGAAGTTTATTTCATCAGATATCGGTATGGCCACTCCTGCTTTTCTCTGGTTACCATTTGTTTGGAGTATTGTATCCCATCCTTTCACTCTGAGTCTGTGTTTGTCCTTACAGCTGAGGTGTGTTTCTTGGAGACAGCATATGGATGCTTTCTTTTTTTTAATCCAGTCTGCTACTCTGTGTCTTTTTATTGGTGAGTTCAGTCCATTAACATTTAGAGTGATGATCGATATGTGAGGATTTCCTGTGGCCATTACTTATTTCTTTCTTTGTTTTTGTTTTTTTGTTTATTTTTGTTTCTTGTTGACCCAACTTTGTTCCATTTTTCCTGATGTTTTGTTTCAGGCTGAAGAGCCTCCTTCAGTATTTCTTGGAGTGCTGGCCTCGTGCTGGCAAATTCCCTCAGCTTCTGTGTGTCTGAGAAGGTCTTTATTCCACCTTCATATCTGAAAGATAGTTTTGCTGGATAATTTATTCTTGGCTGGAAGTTTCTTTCTTTTAAATTTTTGAATATTGGATTCCACAATCTCCTGGCTTGTAGAGTTTCTGCTGAGAAATCTGATGCCAGCCTAATGGGTTTTCCTCTAAAGGTTATAATTCTTTTTTCCCTGGCTGCCTTGAGAATTGTCTCTTTGTCTTTAGTTTTGGACATCTTTAGTACCATGCGTCTTGGAGAAGATCTGTTGGGGTCCAGGTATCTGGCAGACCTGTTTTCTTCTTGAACTTGGGGTTCGAGATCTTTCCATAGGTTTGGAAACTTTTCATCTACGATTTGTTTCAGTATGCTCTCTGTAGATTGCTCTGCCCCTTCTTCTATTCCTATTATCCTGATGTTGTTTTGTCTCATGGAGTCGGATATTTCTTGCGGGGTTCTTTCAATCCTTTTGGTTCTATATTCCCTCTCTTCCTCTTTCTGAGCTGTTTCCATGTTCTGGTCTTCAATATCACTAATTCTTTCCTCCATCTGGTTGGTCCTGTTTCCTATGGCAGTTATTTCATTTCTCACTTCTTTTATGGTATTATTTTTTCTCGTATTTCCATCTCAATCTTTTTTATGTTTTGAATTTCTTTGTTAAATTGTTCTTTTTGTTCACAGAGTTCCTTTTTTATGTCGTTTATATCCTTTTTTATATTACTTATCTCAGCTATGGTGTTCTGCCAATAGGTTTTCATTTCTCTCACAGCCTTTAGAATGGCTGCTTTAAATTCTCCGTCACCTAAATGAGACCCTTCCGGTTGTAACAAGCTGTCTTCTGAGTAAATTTCATGTTCTTTCTGAGGAGTTTTAGTTTTTAAGGAATTCATCCTGTCCGCTGGGTTCTTCTTCTTTGACATGAGGGCTTTATGTTCAGTGCCCAGATTATTTCTTTTGTTGTGTCTTGCTGTAGGGCAGACACTAGGTGGCACTGGGGGTCAAGTTTTAGGGGAGAGGGGGTTGTTTGTTTCTTGTTTCTGATCTCCTGCTGTGTTTGGAGGCTATGCGCATATAACAAAATGTGCTCCAAAGGCGGCTCTGCCTTCAGCCCTTTGCTAGGGAAGCTGCCCGGAGGCTTGTTTCAGCTGGCTCTGGTGAATGCTATCAAATCAGTCTTTCTTCCTAGCCCTGATTCAGCATCTGGCTGTCTACGGATTCACACTGCTTTCAGAACCGTGGGGTGCATGAGGAAGTGCGCGCTCCATAAGTCCAAAGCTGTGGGCCTGGCCTGAGACAGCAGTGTCGGCTTTGTAGCGGGCTGGGAACAGGAACTGTAGCCCTGTGTAGGTCTCCAGGGGGCTTAGAACTGGGGTGTCATCTTTGTAGTTCAGAGTCCTCTCTCAGCCCTTCTACCACTCAGATGGTTGGCTCCCAAATTCCGTCCCTAGCATGCAGCTCCAAAGCCCAGCTCCCAGGTCTCTCCCCTCCCCCAAATTGCACTGCTCTGAATAGTCAGCAGGGATCGTGTCCTTTTGTAGTCTGTCTCTGCTCCCTTCCCTTTCCCTGACTCGCCCCCTTCTCGCCAACCTTCAGGTGTTTACTTGCGATTTGTGGATTTCTCAACAGCCGTTTTTTTCACTCAGGGTCCTCTTTCTTGGCTCCTGAGCGGCCATTCACTTGTGTTTCAGGGAGAGGCTTTAGGGACCTCCTCTCCAGTCGCATCTTGCCTTCTTCTCCCCTCACCTTGAACCTTAAGACTCATCATTGTTCTTGGTGAAACTTGTTACTATTACATGAGAGTCTATGTGGGAATTGGAAAATTTCATCACAACATTCCTACAATTTATTGAATGCCTATTTGTTTTACACATTTACTGGGCTTATGTACTTTACGTATATGAAAGATTATCCTCCCATTATTTCTAATTTTTATGGTCCCTCTAAAGATAGGCAATATATCTCTGTATTGTTTAAACAGGTATTAAGACTAAGAAACCCAGGATTAGCTTTCTTCTTTTACCCTGTCTTAGACTTTAGCCAAAGCACTTTAAGAGCCTTTCTGTAAAACTAAGGAATTGAATTAAATTATATGCTGAGGTTTTTGATAATATAGCCCTATATATGTGTAACCTTATGTGAGTTGATATTTTTTTCTTTTGGTGCACTTAGGTTATTAACTGCCATTATAGTTTTTTTTTATTTTTATATTTTAAAAGTGAAGAGATATTGTAGGAAAATTGAGATACAAGTTTTAGACAAAGCTCCCAAGAGAGTAGGGCTTTATTAATTTTATTCTTTAATATGAAATATTTAAAATTTCTTTTGTGACATGTACTATAGAAGAATAAAATTTTCAAACAAAAAATTTACAATTTACATTTAACACTGATTACCAACCTTGGTATTATAATGGAATTTGGTAAAGGATCTCATATTTTACAAATCTTAAGCACATAGCTTTAATCTAAATGATATTGTAGAAAGAGTATTAGAATAGTGAGAATACTTGGTTATCAGTTTTATATCTTGTAAAATGGTTTACATCTTATACAAGGCTAAGAGAATAGAATATGCTAAAAGCTATGTTTTAACTTCTTCCATGTTTCACTGTCTACATTCCAGTCTGTAAGAGATTGATTAATTTGTTTAACAAGTTCTTCTTGAGCTTTGTTTTGGATTCAGAATAATTATCTATTGAGTGTTCATCATGATAATTTTATATAATATAATGTAATTATATTATATACAGATCTTTAAGGAAGACTCCTGACACTTTTGAATGTTTATTTATTATGGGCTTGTCACAGATGCTTTTTACCAGTTTTTCTTTATTCTCTAACCATGTGAGGTATAGGCCTGCATCCCTTATTTCACAGACAAAGAAACTTTGTAGTTCAAAGAAGTTTATTATACTGTCTTGCGTAATTGAATAGAGCTAGAATAAAGCTTACTCTGACTCCAAGAGAGTATGTATTAAAAAGGGATCCTAATGCAAAAAATTTATTAATTTTTGTTTTTAATTTAATGGAGTTACAATGCTAATTTATGTAGTGTGAGGTTTTTTATTTTGTTGTTCATGTTTTATGACATTTTAGTTTTTAATATTGAAGCGAGCCCATGTTTGAGCTAACACTTTAGTTTTCTTTTTGGAGTTAAATTCTACCTCTCAGGAATGAAGTGTCTATTTTTATTCCTCACTACTGTTAAGCGATTGTTAACACACACACAAAACACCTCAATTACAAGTAAATGGACATAATTGTGACTGGGACCTAACGTTGAGTAGATTATTTAAGTCCTGGTTTCACTACCTGCTGTTTATATGACCTTGGTCTATGTATTTAATCCCTCTGGGCCCCCCTCTATCAAATGGGCTACTTTATTTCATAGGGTTGTTATGAGGATTAAATGAGATAATTCAGTGCTTAGTACATAGTAAATAATATCTAACATAGTGTTTATTGTCTTCTGCCTCTCAGAAGCTGTCAGAACCAGAATCCACAATAGCCAGTCCTACAGATAAATTTCTCTAGTGTTAACAATACATCTAAGCAAGATGAGAAGGTTTTATATTGTTGCAGTGACAGGTACTTCTGTTGCTTCATAATTAGGATTATGGTTTTTATGGCAAACTCTTTGTTTTCTTACACAATCATTTCCTTGATTAAGCTTAGATTTTGAGATGATATTTCATCTGACATAGTTGGCCTCTCACTCATTTTCTTCCAAAAAGAACATAATTTCTTTTTTCCTTCAGTGTTGTTGATCATTATTACTTCAGCGTAGTTGTTGTATTATAGACATTGTTTCATTGTAGAATATATTTGCATCAAATTACATACAAATTTAATTACATGCATCTGTGAATAAGCTAGAGAAAAATCTCTTTCTTGATTTCTTTTCTCGCTTCTTCCCTTGTTTAAACTAGGCCTCAATCTTCATTGTCTCCGTTAAAGGAAGGCTGCAGCTGTACTGTCAGAATAGAAACAAAAGAAGTTAATTCTTTGTTTTCAAACATACAGAATGGTAGTGATAAAGGGGATAGTAGGTGACACATTTAGAGTACTTAGTTTCCTTCACTCTCTTGAGTTGTTTAAATCAGTGGTCCCCAGTGTTTTTGGCATCAGGGACTGGTTTCATGGAAGACAATTTTTCTACGAACCGGGAGGACGGAAAGGATGGTTTCAGGATGATTCAAGTGCATCACATTTATTGTGCACTTTATTTCTCTTATTACATTATAATATATTATGAGATAATTCTACAGCTCACCATAATTGCAGAATCAGTGGGAACCCTGAGCTTGGGTTTTGATATTAGTGTGCAAGCAATTGATTTATTATGGTCTCTGTTCAGTCAAACCTCTCTGCTAATGTTAATCTGTATTTGTAGCTGCTCCCCAGCTCTAGCATCACCACCTCAGCTCCACCTCTGATCATTAGGTATTAGATTCTCATAAGATCTAGATCCTTCACATGCTCAGTTCACAGTAGGGTTTGTGCTCCCCATGAGAATCTAATCATCTAATGCCACTGCTCATCTGACAGAAGGTGAGCTCAGGTGGTAATGCAAGCGATGGGAAGCCGCTGTAAATACAGATGAAGCTTCGCTCACAAGCCTGCTACTTACTTTCTGCTATGCGGCCTGGTTCCTAGTAGGCCATGATGGATACCGGTCCAGGTACTGGGGGGTTGGGGACCTTTTGTTTAAATGTATTATCTTTTATTTTCAGTAATCTTCTAAAAAGGGTACTGCTGTGAACATTTATGGGTTGAGGAAATAAAGATAAAAGATTAAATAATATGGTCACATACCTGATAACACCATACTAAGTGGTAGTGGTAATTAAAGGGATTACAGAAACATAATTTTGACCTGTGCTCTCTGAATTCTAGCCCTCCACAACCAGTTCTCTCCACCCCACCTACAGTAGATGTGTTTTCTTTGTAGTGGTTTGTTGATTTATAGTTACAGAAACCTTTTTCATGAAAATTCCAGGAATGGACTCTTAACTTGCTTTTCCTCCCACCTTACATGGAATAGTGCCAAAGTCTGGACATAGTAGAGAAAGACCTCAATGTTAGTGCTCTAGGCTTTTGATTTCATCAGTAAAGTAATATGTCATATATACAGAAGAATCCCTATCAATCATGTACAATTGATAGACTAATTAAAAAACCAACACCTGCCTATGCACAGGTAAGAAAGTAGTACTCTGCCAGTTCCTCAGATGTTCCCTCTCTGCATTCCCTGAAGACACCACCCTCCCTGTTCCAGAGGTAACCACTGTCATGACCTTTTGGATAATCATTCCCTTGCTTTATGGATTAACTGTCTATACATATCTCTAAATAGGATAATAATTAGTTTTGCCTGTTTTTTGGACATTATTATTGTAAGTGGATACCACACTGTAGGTATTTTTTGGAACTTGCTTCTCAGTTATTTTTTATTAGACTCATAAATAAAGAACTTAAAACAGTTTGCTTACCTCATAACTTTTTATTTATGGAAACAATTGCTGTTTGTAATTTTATAAAATATAGCTTATAATGGAGATGAATTATAAATATTTATTTTTTCCCTCTCCCTTTCTCTAGTTATTGTAGCTTTAATAGACAGAATGGGAGATGCTAAAGACAAGGTTCGTGATGAAGCGCAGACTCTGATACTGAAGTTAATGGATCAAGTAGCACCACCTATGGTAGGCCTACATTTTAAATTTTTGATTTTGCTAATAGTGACATATCACTAAGTATAGATTGTAATCACTGCAGGTCAGTCCCCAGGGGACGTGAAAGCTGAAATTTTAAACAATGAATTCTTGCTAATGCTTAAAGAAGCTGAAATTTAAGATAAAATGTCTATATTTAACTTTGGTTTTTTTGCTTTTTTCTTATTTTCTATTCTTTTATTTCACGCTTTTTAAAAAAGCTAACTCAGAGATTTTAGTGATTTGACAATATACTGATATTATTTTTTAGAATTTTGTGGTTTTTCTTACCTGCACATTATAAAATGTTCACTGAGAAAAAGCTTATTTTGAGAATTACTGAATATCATTAATTTCTACAACTCTTAACAGATACAGGAAGAAAATTTTTTATTTTAATAATTAGTTACTAATTATAAGGAGTATAGTCTGTGACAACAACCTATGTTTTATGAATACAGTAGAAAAAATTATTTGCCCTTATGGAGGTGTTTTGAAAAGAAAGCAGAAATAAGTTGACATATAAAAAAAGATTTAAAGAGTAGCTCATGTTAACTGAAAAAAAATCAGAATTTATAATATGCGCAATGATATGTGTTATCATTTAAGATACAGTTTTAAATTATATTACATGTTTTATAAAATACCCAAAGAGAATTAAATTGTAAAAGTGAAATGTTTTCCCAGATTTAACTAAGTCCTTGTAATAGTTTACTGGGTATTTTTCAACATTTGTTTAGTGGTTCAAATTTTAACTTGTTTTTGAGATGCTGTTATTACAAACAGTATTATAAGGCATAGCCTTGTATATGTTATCTTTGGACATAAATACAAGTATTTATATAGAACAGAATTATAGAGAAGATGTTGCTGAGTCAGGTTATACACATCTAAGTTTCTTTTTTTTTAACTTCCAAGTTACCTTCCAGAAAGTTTAACAGAGAGAGACATTTATTAGTAGAACTAAACACAGAATCCAGAAAGAAGAGAATCCAGGAAAAGGAGTGTGTGTGTGTGTGTGTGTGTGTGTGTGTGTATGAATTTAGTAAATGGTAAGTAAAGGTGGTGTTTCTGAATGTGGAGAAAGAATTGATTGAGACAATTGACTCTATATTTGGAAAAGTAAAGTTGGATTCCTTCTTATACCAAACCCATGTAATTGTTTGGGATTACCTACATAGGTTTATCTATGCTTTTTTCTAAAGAAAATTATAATAGATAGTAATAAAATGACTTGGCCAAATATGTTTCTGTATCTGAATCCAATGTTAAAGGAAGAAAAGCCTGAATTATAAAATGTTTTAAAAGCCTATTCCATGTGATAGTCTGTAGTAGTTGCCAGGCAACATTGGACCTTTTAAATCTTTACTAGACAGCTGGGCTTATACTGGTAGTATTGTTTTTGAAGAGTTCTAAAGCTTAGAACAAACTCTCTGTCCTTGGAAACTAATGTTTTTAGGTGTTGGACATAGTTTTTCTGAGAATAATTTAAATCTAAAGTGAAAGATATAGAATAAAAACTAAAACTGTAATTAACTACATTTTTAAAGAAGGTAAAGAGTTGGATGAGCGCAGTATCAGTGCTAATTTAGCTTAGAAAATGTTATAGAGAATGAATAACAGTCTGATGGGAAAATTCATTTACCATTAAGGCTGGTAGTAAAAGTTGTATGACATGAATAATTGATTTTTTTGTTGTACATATTTACTTTTCTTTCAAATAGCACATTTGGGAACAGTTGGCTTCTGGTTTTAAGCACAAGAATTTTCGATCTCGAGAAGGCGTGTGTCTGTGTCTTATTGAAACCTTAAACGTGTAAGTTTTATGCTTACTGAAAACAGCCACCTATGTTTTTCATTTTTTTAAAAAAACAGTATCTATTTCACAAAACTCAAGGAAAGTTATGGAAATAAATTTTAAGTCGTTATTAACTGATCTCCCGTACAGCATTTTTATTTAATTTGATGCCTTTATCTGTTAATTTTTTGTGTATATCTTTCATGATATTAATTTAAAATTATTTATCAGTTATAAGAAATGTTTCTCTTTAGTATGTTAATAGTTGCTACCCAAAATAGGTGGTCATATAACAAATATGTTGATGTAACTTAAGATCTACTTCTGTTCTGTTCTGAACCCAGTTTGGAATTGTTTTTTAACTCAGCAATATTTCAGATACTTCCCCGTATAGTCTTTCTAGAGTATTGTGGGTGGTTATGAAAATCAATGACTGGGCAAGACTTTCCCAGGTAAACTAGACGGTGAATCTGGTAGCCATATACAGAGCTCTGACAGCATAGATGCCACAGAGCTCAGAACACCAGTTTGAAGAAATTGTAAACTGGGGCTTTTGTTCTCTTTCTGGATTATTTTTTCATGTTCTGTGCAACAAAATAGGTAATATACAGAGGGTGCCAACAAAATGTAAACACATTTTAGAAAAGGAAAACATTATATTAATATTGTAAAACTCAATATATACCATTAGCAAAAGGTGAATACAAGTCACATTTGACTTCTGCAATAGTAAGTGTTGCTCAGAGTGGTTTCCATCAGCATCCAGACACTTCTGATTACAGCATACTACTACTTGAACAACGTTGACCATAGTGTCCACTTGTATCGCTGCTCATGCTGTTTCAATGTCTACTCGAAGTACCGCCATGTAGCCGGTTTTCTATAGTACACCATATGTTTTAAGTTTCTCCATAGGTAGAAGTCAAGGGGTGTTAAGTCAGGAGAAAGTAGGGAAAACTCAACCATACCTCTTCATCCTATCCATTGTCCTCGCAAATGGTCTTACACTCCTCAAACAACAACCATGCTTCAGCCATTTTCTTTGACTGTCCTCCGTGTCACATGGTGATACTAGCATTCATTTGATTAATGCCATCTTTTGAGCGAATGTCATCCTACGCATTGCTACCATAATTCAATTCAACCTCGAAAAGTAATACATAGATAACATCTCTTAAAATGTGTTTACATTTTTTGGCACTCCCAGTATAGTAGCTTACAACTTTTCCTGTAATATTACTTCATTTTCTCTAACTATACCTTCATTTATTTTCTTTTATTCCTCTGTGGTCCTTTCTGCCATCTAGAGCTTGTAAGTGCATTCAGTCTGCACAACTTTTGTGATTTTGGCTCTCCTGTCATTTGCTTTCAACCCATGACCTCATCAAAAATTAATAAGCATAAATAAAGATTTTATTGGAATGCACATTTGACACCCACAGTCTAAAATATCACTATTTTAAAACAAAAGCTCAAATTTTCTTGAATAATTGATAGGTTGCCAGGTTTAAGAGTGCCATTGGTTGAATATTTTGCTTTGTTAGATCTTCTATTGACAATTTTCATTGTCAGTCAAGATTATTCAAGTTTGCATATTTCAGTGTTTAGAATTAGTTTTTGCTTGTGTCTCATTATCTTTCATGTTTTAATGATGTGTGCCCATGATCTCTGCCATATTTGTATTATAATACAGACAAGAAGAAAGTATCAGGATATTTTGTTTACTGTTTTGATTAAAACCAAATTCTCTTTATTTTTTCAAATTATATTTAGTTTTGGAGCTCAACCACTAGTCCTCAGTAAGTTGGTACCACATTTGTATGTCCTGTTTGGAGATTCCAACAGTCAGGTAAATTTTATTTATATTCAAGTATTGACTGATTTTTTGGGTACACCTTTTTTGCTAGTGCTCTTACTCCATTTCAAAAAGAAAAACAGAGCAGGTACAGGGGGTAGTAAAATCAGGATTTCACATTATTTTTTTTCTTTTAAAATCCACCAAAATTAGTTTTTAAGAACACACCATATTCACATAAGTTGCTTAAATTTGTCTGTTATTTAGCTTGTATTTAAGGATAGCTGGGACTTAAAGGGTAGATAGTTCTTGAGTTTCAAAAATTGAGTAAAAATAACCTGGATTCTCTTCTGCAGTCCTGTGTGTTAATTCTCATGACAGGTTATCAGCTTCTTTTCTTTATTCCTGAATGTGATTGCGTAACAGCAAATTTTTTTGTAACAGTCATAATCCTGTTTGTGCCAGTGGTATATCGCTTAATAGAAATTTCTTTACCTGAGCTGCATATTCTGTAAGCATAATACAGGGATGTGTTCTGGATCTTGTCCCTTCTAGGGGAGTTGAATCTTGGTTGTAACCTCTTTAGCAGAGCTTGTGCATTTGTAATAACACCAGATAAGGTTTTTTTTCTGCTTTTAGTTTGTAGCTTTGCTTCTAGGTGTTCCTAGAGAGTTCTACTATCTCTCCATTTGCTCTCTGACAATGAATTGTTCGAGAGAAGTAGAGCTGTCTTCCAAATTCCTGTCTTTAGACCACATTTTTTTCCTTTTGTGATAAAACATATACAACATAAAATTTACCGTATCAGCCATTTTTAAGTGTTAGTTCATTGGCATTAGGTGTATTCGCACTGTTGTGCAACTTTCACCACTCACCCATCAGAACTTTTTTATCTTCCCAAACTGAAACTATCTATCTGTTAAACATTAACTCCCCATTCCCTCCAATTCCTTAATTCCTGCTAACTACATTTTACTTTCTCTCCATATGAGTGACTACTCTAGGTACTTCATAAAAGTGGAACCATGCAATATTTGTCCTTTGTGTCTGGCACATTTTACTTAGCATAATGTCTTCAAGGTTTGTCCATGTTGTTGCATTTGTCAGAATTTCCTTCCTTTCCTTTTTAAGACTGAATAATATTCCATTGTATGTATATACCAATTTTTTTTTATTTATGCATGGACATTTGGGTTGTTTTCACCTTTTGGCTATTTTGAATAATGATACTATGAACATTCATGTATAAATATCTGTTTGAGTTTGTGCCACATTCATGAAAGACAGTTTATTCCAGGAAAATATGTTAACCATGATAATGATTTTTAGTCATACTGTTTTTTTGCAGTTCTTTATACAAACTTACTACAAAAAGATGACTTTTTAAAAGCCATGTTAATAACTTTTATTTACATGTTTCTTAGATTTTTGTAGAACTTTTTACAAGGTTTCTCTAGATAGAGGTTTCTGGCAGATCCTCTTGGTTTTTGTTAAGACCTGCCATAATCTCTCACAGTTTTAGGGACATTAAAACCAACCTGGAACTTCAATTTTGTCTGCTAGTGTAATGTTACCTTAAAATGAAGTATTTTATTGTATCTCATACATGTTTTTTTTAAAGTTCTGAATTCTTTCGCAGGTAAGAGATGCCGCAATAATGGCTACAGTGGAGATTTATAGACATATGGGAGAGAAAGTAAGGGTGGACCTTTCTAAGAGAGGAATTCACCCTGCTCGGTAAGTCTTGCTAAATTTATTTATTTTTCTGCCACTGGTTCTAAAATTTTTAATTTCATATGTTTATTTTAAATAGGTTCAATTTTCTGAAATATTTTAAAATTCAAAAGGATACACACAAGGGTGGGCTGATAAATTTACCTTCCATAGTAATATTGTTTTTGTTACATTAGACATGCCTGGATATAACTGGTTCTATGTAGTCACATGATATCTCCCCTCAATCATCCTTGATCTTGCACACATAGATGCCTACATTTTTCACCAGTACACTTTGAAATAGAAGCGTTCAGACCAAAAAACAGCCAACATGACCTTCCCAGGTGAGGCCTGAGTTTTGAATATTTTTCAGCAGAGGTGATTTCTTATGGCAGTATTCCATGGACTGCTTTTGTTCTCAAGATCACAATGATGGACCCAAGTTTCATCACCTGTAATGATCTTCTTTGAGTATTCCTTACCTTCTTTATGAAAACATTCCAGGAGTTCCCGAAAAATGTGAATTCTTTCAGCTTTCATTTCATCAGACAGAA
>PVJL010020121.1:0-12597 GCA_004026885.1 Lyroderma lyra
TATGGACAAATAATTTTCGATAAAGGAGCAAAAAACATACAATGGGGAAAAGACAGCCTCTTTAGTAGGTGGTGCTGGGAAAACTGGAAAAACATATGCAAAAGAATGAACCTGAGCTATGAACTCTCTCCATATACAAAAATTAACTCAAAATGGATTAAAGACCTTCATATCAGACCTGCAACAATAAACTGTATAAAAGAAAACATTGGCACTAAACTTATAGACCTAGGACTCAAGGAAGACTTCATGGACCTGACCTCAAAGGCAAGGGAAGTAAAAGCAAAATTAAATGAATGGGACTATATCAAACTAAAAAGCTTCTGCACAGCAAAAGAAACCATCAACAAGGCAAAGAGACAACCAACTGAATGGGAGAAACTATTTGCAAATAATGCATCAGATAAGCATCTAATACCCAAAATATATAAAGAACTAATAAGACTTAATAGCAAAAAAACAAACAACCCAATTAAAAAGTGGGCAGAAGAACTAAACAGACACTTCTCCTACAAAGAAATACAAATGGCCAGCAGACATATGAAAAAATGCTCATCCTCATTAGCTATCAGGGAAATGCAAATCAAAACCACAAGGAGATACCACCTCACACCTGTGAGAATGGCTATTATCAACAAGACAAGAAATAACAAGTGCAGGAGAGGAGGTGGAGAATACGGAACTCTGGTACACTGCTGGTGGGAGTGCAAACTGGTACAACCACTGTGGAAGGCAGCGTGGAGGGTCCTCAGAAAATTGGGAATGGAGCTACCATTTGACCCAGCAATCCCCCTTCTGGGGATCTACCCAAAGAACCTGAAAACCTTTGTCCGCAAAGACTTATGTACCCCAATGTTCATCGCAGCGCTGTTCACAGTGGCCAAAACATGGAAACAATCAAAGTGCCCTGTGACAGATGACTGCATAAAGAAGCTGCGGTACATATACACAATGGAATATTACTCAGCTATAAGAAAAGATGAAATATTGCCATTTGCAACAAAATGGATGGACCTGGAGATCATCATGCTTAGTGAAATAAGCCAGACAGAGAAAACAAGGAACTGTATGACTTCACTCATATGTGGAATATAAAACTATAAGCAATAAAGAAAAAAGAAATGAACAAACAAAGAACCCATGGACACAATCAATAGTTTAATATTTATTCGGGGACAAGTGGGTTAGGAAGGGGAGAAAAGGGAAGAGGTGGGAGAGAAGGGAGGGGAAGCTAAATATAAGGTGATGGAAAGAGAAGTCACATTAAGTGGTGAACAACAAGTTGACAATGCACTGTAGAATTGTATGCCTGAAACCTATGTAATCCTTGCTAACAGATGTCACCCCAAAAAGTCTAACAATAAAAACGAATTTTAAAAAATAATAAAAAATAAAATAAAACTTTCAACTTAAAAAAAACCCAATACAAGTGGGTTTTATCCTTTCCATCTTGATGGTCTTACAGTCTAAGTGTTCCTCTTCTATGTTTCCCCAATATCCCATGTTTACATCTGTTGTGTCATTTACGTCCTTCTATGGTGAATGTTTACCTATCTTGCCCCCTCTGTACATTGCAGGCACCTTCAATTTGGTTTCCCCAGAACAAAGAATTTCAAGTGCACAATAAATGCTTGGTCAATGTATTTGTTGTCTACAATAACATACTCTGTTGGACAGAGTACAAAAAAAAAAAAAAGTAAATAACACATAGAACCAAATCAGCAACAGAATGCCAGGGACTACATAAATGTTGACAAGCCAGCAAGAGCAACTAAAACCAAATACTTCAGGCTGGTGACAAGTTTCAGGAGCAATCTCACTACAGTAACAGCCTATTCAGAGAGTATTTATAGAAGCTGGTCCGAGAACAAATCCAACGTGAACTCAGTGAAAAAGTGTCTACCACTTTAAAATGCACTCAAAGTAAAGGTTAATTGAATGAACATATATTGAATAAATAAAATAAGTTGATCTCAGAAGGTTTTCAGAGCCTCCTCGGATTGCAATATTTGTTGAGTTAAAGTATTGTAATATGAAGCATAATATATAGAATGTTTACACTTCACGTGAAATGCATTTATTAAAAACAACAACCATTATTCAGAAGGGCAGCTGCCTACTATAGCAGAGATATCATTAAGCATCTATCCACTGAACCTCCATATCCCCCAAACCAGGCACAGAATAGGTGCGCACTAAATTACTACAAAGATTTGTGGAATGACTCAACCTGGAAATGCTTTTCAGTTTCCTTCACTAAGCTTCTTCCATATGATTGGAATGAAATTACATCCAGGCTTCCAGAACAACCATCAGGTTAATTCCATGAGCAGTTTAATGTCAGGTATGTGCCTTGGAATTACCATTTACAGTATACACATTTATGATCACAGCCCTATCTGAGTGTTCAATCTAACATCTACCTAATACAAACTTGTCTATCATCACAACTTGGTTTTGAGAATTCAGAAGATAAATAATTTATAACAACCAAAAACTGATTTTACACCTCTCAAAAATGACACTCTTTCCAAAGGGCTACATGAAATCTGCATGACACCTTTACATCTGAATCTGGGCATCTAGGCAGATGTTGTATTGCATTGTGAACACCAGTGCCACCTCAGTGCCATCTCCTGGCACCTCTCCCAGAATTAGACACATCCAAAACATACTGTCCATGAAAGAAGACATTTTAAATTATAGTTTTATTTATTTTACTATCTCTGAATCCTTCACTGGGGATACAAGTTGATAAATCACCACATAAATCATTCTTTTTTATTTAATTGTCAAGACTGCTAAAGAGCCTTGTTCATTTCTCTCTATGGCACCCAGCTTCTCTAGCACTCAAAGAATTCTCTACAAAAATAAGCGTTTCCTCATCATTCAGAGCTGTTGCAGTGTTGAGAACTATATATACTGAACATGTTCACTTAGTTTCCAAATCCTTAACAATACTGTTGTGCCAAATTCTCATTCTATGTATGAGATGCAATCAAGAAATAATGGTGACAGTGAATGCTGCTGCCAAGTGCCATCCAACAGAAAGGCAGGCTCTTCCACATGGGAAGGAGTGCATCAAACCTCAGTAACAGTGTGTGACAAGTCTCAACTTCTTCGGTGCAGTCAGTCAGTCATGAGCTATGGTTGAGAGGAGGTTTGTTTGAAAGTGTGCCATAAATCATGGATCACAAACAACGCATTAACATAAATTTCTGTCAAATAAAACATTATGGTATGTCCTCATCTATCTTATTCACCAGATCTGGCACCATGCAACTTCTGGCTCTTGCCCAAAGTCAACATGACCATGAAAGGTAAACATTTTGAATCAATTCAGGACATTGAGACAGCCACAACAACGCAACTAAAGACATTCATGAAAGAGGTCTTCCAGAACTGCTTCAGAAAGTGGCAAGGACAACAGGATAAGAGAACTGACTCCGGGTGGTGAACACAAAATGCAACACATAGACGATGTACTGCAAAATTGTACACCTGAAGCCCATATAATTTTTACTAACCAATGTCACCCCCATAAATTTAACAATAAAAATTTTTTTTGAAAAAATTTTTGAATTAATGGGGAGTATTTTGAGGATTAATGGAAATGTGTCTTTTACTGTAATAAATTCTTTTAATTTAAACATTCACTGTATTTTTTATCACACCTCATAATGCTCTCAAAATTTCCCCTGAGTAGTGTATAAAATAAGAATATAGTATGGTATCTGTTTTAAACACAGGAGTTTTTATCTTAAGGATTTCAAAGCATGTTATAACTAAGGTTAAGTTATTTGTTGAAGGTTACCCAAACAAATCAGCAGATTAGGTCCAAATTGCCCAGCTCCAAATTCCACTTCTCTTTCAAAACACCGTTTTCTGGGATTTGTTATATCAGCACTAGAGTAATTATACGATGTAGTCATTGGTCAGTGATTCATTTTTATCCACTCTTATTCAAAGAATGACCACAGATAATCACTTCCTCTACCAAAAACAAATTTTAAAAAATTCTTTCTTTCCACCAAAAGAGCAACAGAATTAACCTATACCTACAATAGAACAAATATCACCTTGCTTCATACAAAATTAACAAGAGTGTGTTATAATAGAAAAATAAAGTCTTTAACATGAAACCACATCTAAGTGGGCCTACTTCCTTCTACACTGAAGGAGTTCCTGTATTTGAATCCATTATACTCGTAAGTGCGGCCATTTCGTCCTCTCAGTTGCCTTCATATACTCATACAGCTAAAGGACTTAATTTCAAATTACTTTTGTTAAAACCTGGAGCCATTTTTTTTTACATTTTTTTAATTAATTTTATTGTTAGACTTATTGGGGTGACATCTGTTAGCAAGGATTACATAGGTTTCAGGTATACAATTCTACAGTGCATTGTCACCTTGATGTATAATAAGTTCACCACCCAGTGTGAGTTCTCTTTCCATCACCTTGTATTTAGCTTCCCCTCCCTCCTCTCCCACCCCCTCCCCTTTTTCCCCTCCCTAACCCACTCGTCCCCAAATAACATTATATTTTTGACATGAAATTCCATGTTTTCTTATTTCTCATTTCTGAGGAAGAATTCTACTTTACTCATTCTATATAATTTTCCTCCAAAATAATGACTTTTCGTATGAATTATACTTAAGTCTTTGAAAATGCAAAGTTTTTACTAATATGGCTGGGTAATTTTTCCAGATTTTAGATGGCAATATTAGAATGTATTCTCTAAACAAGAGCATTATAGAGTGATCTGGATCATCTGGTAAAACCGGTGTTCAAAAGAATAGACTGCAACTTTGAATATCTTAGTCCAAACTTGTCCAACCTGTGGCCCACAGGACACATGAAGCCCAGGACAGCTTTGAATGCAGTCCAATACAAATTCATAAACTTTCTTAAAACATTACAAAAATTATGCAGGGACCTTTTATTTTTAGCTCATCAGCTGTCATTAGAGTTAGTGTATTTTATGTGTAGCCCAGGACAATTCCACTTCCAATTTGGTCCAGGGAAGTCAAAAGGTTGGGCACTCCTGTCTTAGACCAAAAAATGTCATTCTGGTCATCCCTAAAATTGGAGCTTCAGGTAAACCTATTCAAAAGGAACTCAGTTCATGTACTTGATCACAATGTCAAGACAAATTTGCAACAATAGGCAAGAACACCCTAAGAGAAGATGAATACTCACAATTTCTATGCACCACAATTTCTTGTATTTTCCAACCATCTCACATTCAGTCAATAATCTATACCAATCAATTGTAAAACTAGGGAGCATATGTTCAAATATAAATGAACATATGCTCCCTAGTTTTACAATTGATTGGTATAGATTATTCCACTAGATGGAAGGAAGATGCACTCCATGCACACACCTGAGATATAATTCTTATTGACAGCAAAGACAGCACAAGTTTTTCTTGGATAGTATTAAGGGTTTGGTATAAATTCCAATGGGAATGTGAAAAACACGTTAATGCTAATGTTTCTTACATCTACTATGTGACACATTAAATTAACAGTAGCTAATGTGTTTGCTTTCCAAAAGTTCTCAAGTGTACATTTAAAAATGGTATAAAAACATAATGGCAAAATGGAATTGAAAAGGCTAATAGAAAATGTGATGATATCTTGACAGATTATTGCAACTAGTTCTTAGAAAGCTAACTAAAACACCAAGGAATTCAAGAGAAATGTATAGTTTTTCAACTAGAATGACTCAAATCATTGAGTCTTTATAGAGTGATCTACTCAACCTATAGTGAGTTCATAAAACTTAAAACTAAGTTTTTCATTGAAGTACCTTTTTCAAAAATAAATTTAAAAGCCACAACAACAAAAATTTAGGATAATATTTTTCATCTAAAAACAAATGTTCTATGTTTTATATTTCAATCAAGTAGTTTTGCTTGCATACAAAATTACCCCAAATGTTTAAAAATAACAAACCTTTTTATTTCTTAAGTTTCTGTAGGGTGGTTGAGCAAATTTTCTTGCCTACATCAGCTTAGCTGGCACTAAAATATCTATGATGGCTCACTCACATGTCTGAGGGTTTGGAGGCTTGTTGGTCCACAAAGACTAGAGCTAGGATAGCTTATCTCCACTTCATGTGGTATTTCATTCTCCAGTAGGATATTCAGGGGTTTTTTCCCACAGAAGTCTTGGGGTTCTGATGAACAGCAAGACAGGGAAAGCTCCAACATGCAAGTGCACCTCAAACCTCTGCTTGAATCAAATTTTCCAGTGTTCTGTTTAACCAAGGTAAATCACATTATCAACCCTTAGATTCAAAGATAGAGAAAGTAGACTCCAACTTTAATGTGTCTGTGGCTTTAAAAACAAACAAAAAAAACCAACCATAATATCCTCAATTTTAAGTATCAATAACCTTGTGAAGGATCTGAGATATAGGGAAATTTTTCTGATTCCAACGTTAACTGAAAAAGTTGCTTCTGAATTCATGATATCATCTTTCTTCTTGTTTCATAGTCTTCATTTCTTTTCTGTCTCTCCCAACCTTCCCCCAGAATATCAATGCACTTTGGGGAATAAAGAGAGCAGCTAACCAGGTAATGGGAAACATAAAGATAAATGTGAAAAAAAGGACAAAACGATAACGCATCCTTTTACTTATACCTCAAGTCAAAAGAAAAAACCATCTAGAAATTCCTGATGTGCTCTATGTCCCATGGATGTGACCTGAGTATAAATCTGGTGTTCAGAGAGAAAAATATGATACTAGTAGTTGAAATTAAAACAGAACAAATTTGAGATCTAGGGTGGGCAATTTATTTTTACCTCAAATAATAAAATGTGGGCTTTTTCTTAATATTACAAAAATATATACATTATCCTTAATATGGAAAACTAAAGTAATCCAATTGAAAAATAAATACTATTTAGAAGCAATAATTCAAGAGCTAATGCCAAACATAATTCAGCTTGCTCTGCAAACATGAGGGTAATGAAAGCCTAGTTTTCAGAACGTCTTAATACAATGGCAGCCATTTTGTTTAACACGATCTGATCAAGAACACTTCATCATTGGTAAGTGACAAGAAAGAGTTTCATTACCTCTTAATGGCAATTAAATAACCACTGACATCATTGGTAGGAAATGTCTTTCATCACCATTTCAAATTTCTTGAAATAGCAGGAAACGTGATTTTGTTAGTGTAGTGTTAATGCAGTTAGGGTGTGTAATAGTCTCATAAAAGTAAAAACAGAGCTTGAGGTTTAATGACAATCACCATCACTTTTTCGTTTAAGACAAAGTAACTATGTGGATTTGATCAAACCCCCAGCCAGACTTGTAAGGCATCTTTTTCTTGTCAGTGAAACCACTTTTACTCCATCATAGAACTGATTATTCCAACCTAATAATAAAGGCAGTCAGCAGTGGGATTTAAAGTAGAACTGTACATGTGGAAGTAAGAATAATCCACTGTTTCCACTGGTATCTTAAGATATCACATTTCTTACTTTTACCTTTAAACCCACTCCTAACCTTTTCTTTTATTTGGTCAATATATAATAAAATCTTCATGAAATGCTTTTACCTTAAAAACCAAAAATGCAAAATAACATATAATTTTGTGATATTTCATTTAACTCAATAATTGTTTCCATATTTTTTGGCTCTCTCTGGTTAGTGTCAAACTGTTTTGATTATTAGCTGATGAAAATGAGAAAATTTTGTTCCCCTCTACACTGCTGTTCCGCTTTCACTTAATAGCAGTTATTTCCTCTGATATCATGGCTTGCAAGCACTGCTTAACCATTTAATTCACGGGCTTCAGACTTCTGACTTTACTGCAAAGTAATCCTACATGGGAGCCTATCTCTCTGCCCCAAGGAAATTTTATCCATTGGCAGCTGTGCCATTCTTCAGAATTTAAAGAAGAGACCACCATGGTTGCATATATACATATAGTTTTTTTCCTCTTGATAATATATATATTATATATTATCATAATATATGTTATGGTTCTCTTGATTATCTTAAAAATGTAAAAATCCATAGACAAGGGAATGGATGATGTATTATAATTCCTCTCCCTAAACTATGGCAGAGTAAAATGATATTTGTCCATCTTAAAATTTTTTCCTTACCCAACCAAATAAGTCAAACATAACCAGAAATATTGTATATCTTTGTTTACTTATTTATATTTGGTTTTCTTCCAAAAGTTTAGAGTAATAAGCACAGACAATTTTATGATATATTTCAAACATCTTTGGTGAGGTTAATCAGAGTTGGGAATTTTTTCAAATTTCTACATAAGCAAGATGCAGACCATAACTTAAAAGGTTCATAATGCAAGAAGGGAAATGGCCAAGAATACTTCAAAATCTCATCTAGATCTAAATTGGACTCTCAAATGTCCTTTGACAGAGCCACCTCTGGATGTGGCTATCCCTAGAAATTAACCTTCTACTTGTTTGTCTCCTTCCCTCACGTCCAAAGTTAATAGCATTTAAAATGAAGACTCAAAGGAAATTAATACACCAAGACCAGCTTCACACATGTGCGCACGCACGCACACATATTCACACACGCGCACAGGCACACACACACACACACACACACACACACACACACACAGCTGGCGCCACTGAAGCTCACTCTTAGAAAATTCCAAGTTGACTGAAGGAAGGCTTCACTGGCCAATGGACGCCTGCTCTGGCATAGGACACTATTTAGGCTCTTTGCTGCTTCCAAAACATCCAAGTTTTCGACAGGTCTTTATTTCTGGTTTCTTCCTCAATGCAGTTCAGAATTATGGATTCAGTACTGCCATTATCTGCACTCCAGGGCACCCTTTGACCTAAGAATGTCCCAGGATCAGAGTAGCCAACCAAGGACCATGGAAGTTAAAAATGTACAGCTCACAAATTTGAGCAGACTATGAGGAGTCACAACTATTAGAGGAAATTCCACGAAGCACCCACCTTAGGGGCGTACTGCATCCAAAAAAATACATAAATAAAAGGCTAACAGAGGAAAATCAAAGGTTCCTATTCTCATTCTAACACTAAACACTGCCCAGGTTCACAGTTTCCAAGTGTCATTGTACAATGTCGATGTTGGATGTATGAGTATGCTGCTTGTTGTCATTCCATTTTGAGCTATATGCTAAATGAATTCCACTGTTATCTCCTTATCGTGGAGAAATGTGGTGAAATGAGATCATAAGGGATTTCATCCCTTTCCTCTTATTTCCAATACAAAGGGAAAAGTAAGTGTCATTATGTGAAAAGAAATGACAAGAAAGAAAAAGAAAAAATTTCTTTGATATGTAGAAAATAAGACATTAAAGCACTGAATGGCCCGTAAAAAAGACTTGTCTGAAAATAAAATCCACAAAGTCTGGGAAAAGCAAGCTCTAACTGTTATTTCAAGCATTAAACTTTTAAAATAATTTTTAAGTGAAGGTATCTTCATTCTTTCCTAATGTTTGTGTGCTCTGAAAAGAAAGTTAAATATTGTGATTTTTCAATGTTGTTTTGCTAGTGTTTTGATCCAAAGAGTTCAATTTACTGAACTTCCCCGGAAAAATATGTGTTGTCCCCACTTTTCTGAACATAATTTGGTGTGTGTAAGGAACTGGAAGGGATTACAAGAAAACCACAAGACTAGTTTTCTTCTGGCTATTATTATTATTTGGCACCAGAATTTGAGCCTGAAAGGTTTATTTCCGTAAAGTTCAAAACACATCTTGTGTGCACTATGTAATTATCATATTATATATTTTATTTTTTTACCTCCTTGAGGGAAATTTGCTCTTCTAGTTTGGTTACCAGATGGCATAATTCCCTAGGCCGTGTGTGTGTGTGTGTGTGTGTGTGTGTGTGTGTGTGTTAAGTTCACTGGAAAGCATACATGTGATATATGTGATGGTCCTCCAGACAAGCCCTCAGCTGGTCTCAAGCAAGACAAGTCAAAAGTCATATTGCTCGACCCTCAGCAGGTTTGGTATTCATGTCCAAACTTCTGTCTTTAATATTCACAAAATCTTCAGCCAGTTTCTTGCAGCTCACCTCGTTAGGCTGCATAGCAATGCTACCACCTAGTGGAGCTTGCCTTTCCTTCCAAGAGCATGTTACAATCTAACCCTATTGAGAAAAGTCCCCACTTGCGGTTATATAAGCGGCCTTTTCCCGAGAACCTCCTTGTCAAAAATATTCCTTCCTATGGCAATTGCCAACCTCCAACTGGTTCAGGAACTCCAACGCTAGATGCACTTTTTGGAAAGTTAGCCATCAAAAGAATATATCATTGTTTCCAACAGACCGCTATTTTAAATATGCCTAATACCTAGGAAGGAAAATGGTAATGCTTACCATTTTCTCAGTTAACAGATTTTTTAATCTAATTGTGAACTGCAAAGTCACTTAAATGTAAAAGTACAGTTAGACGCTCAAAATGTAACTTGAAAACCACATACCAAAATATTGACCATGACTACGTCCGAAGGGCAGCGATGAAAGTATAGGGAGCAAGATGGGGTGTTTTTCTTGGCTTTTCAGATTTTCTGCATTCAACAAGTGCTTTTGATATTAGACAAAAAAATGTTCATCTTTATTTATATACCAGCCATGCCGAATGAATTAGGAACCAAGTTTTTAAGCTAGTAAGGAGAAATATCCTTTTATTATAGAGAAAGAAGCCAAGGCTCAAAGAATTTACATGACTTACCTAAGGCAACTGTGATGATTAATTTTATGTGTCAATTCAACTGAATCATAGGATGTACAGACAGCTGGTTAAACATTGTTTCTTCACAGGTCTGTGAGGTTGTTCCTAGAAAAAATTAGCATTTGAATGGATGGACTGAGTAAAGAAGATGTCCCTCGCCAATGTTGGTGGTCATCATCCAATCCATTGAGAACTTCAATAAAGTCAAAAATGCCAAGAAAGGTTAAATGTGCTCTCTGTCTGACTGAGCTGGAACATGGATCTTAACCTGCCCTCAGTTCTCCTGGTTCTTGGACTCTCGGACCTAGACTTGAATAGAAGCAATCAGCGCTCCAGCTCGCAGGCCTTCAAACTACACCGCTGACTTCCCTGGGTCTCCAGCTTGCAGACAGCAGAGTGTGGGACTTCTTAGCTTCTATAATTACGTGAGCCAACACCTCATACATGACTTTGTAGATGTGTGCATAATATTCCTTTTGGTTCTGCTTCTCTCGAGAACTCCAACTAATATAGTAACACAACTAGTCACTGGTAAAGCCCCAGCTTCTCAGCTTCGGATTCAGTACTATGTCAGGAAGCCTCTCCTCTCTGTTAGATTTCTTAAATAACCACTTTCCACAGTGTTCATCTCACATTTATTGTGATTTTTCTTATGAACAAAAATTTAAAATCTGGTATTTTTGTATGAAAATGAAACATTAAGACCAGGAGCAATGGCTGTCTCCTGTGATGACATCCCACCTAAGTGACAAAAGCAGAATATAAGCTCATGGTGCATAAATTAGTGTTCAACATCCAATTATCTTAATTAATCCAAATGCCTTTGATAAGCTAGCTAATAATACTGGAATACTAACTAATATTTGCAGAATTTCTTATTAAATATTCAAGAAAGGGTTCCCTGGTGGTGGCTTCGGAACTGTCACTGCTGTGGCCTGGCTTCGATTCCTGGCCAGCGAATCAACCAAAAAAAAAAAAAAAAATCGAGATGATGTAAAATATGAACAACATGTAAGATAAAATGTCAAAGCTCTAACAGAAGCTATTGAAAAAGCAATACTGCATTTTGCCAGGTATAATGTGCTCCTGTATATAATGCACACTCACATTTTTAGCCCAAATTTTCAGGAAAAAAATCTTTCATTTAATTTTTTAATTCAAATTTTTATTTGTTTATATTTAAGTACTTGGCTCTTGTATTACAAACGGATTTTAGCATTTATTTTTTAACATATTATGTTACAAGAAATTTTATGTGACAAATAATTACAAAACACAAGAACAGATAAGGCACAGAAATTTTATGTATAAGTTTTATATTAAAAAATTGATTATTGTACTCCAGGGTATTATTTTGCATACTGATATTGTTATACTGATTTCTGGAGGTACACTTTTAATTCATAAGTATAAATAAAAGAATTAAAAACATTTATATAGATACGGAATTAGTACTGCCCAAGGATAATGTGCATCCTTATTTTTCCCTCCCAAATTTGGGCAAAAAGTTTTGGGCAAAAAGTGCACATCATACACAGCAAAATATGGTAATTCAATTCTAACACTGACTTAATAAAACCTATGAAACATACTCTTCTGTTTCTCAGACCCCTCCTTCCCCTGGGACTACTCGAAAATAAGCGGGATAAAAGGCAAAAATGCAATTGACCAAGTAATCCCAGTAATTTTTTTTAATTCATTTTTATTGTTAGACTTATTGGGGTGACATCTGTTAGCAAGGATTACATAGGTTTCAGGCATACAATTCTACAGTGCATTGTCAACTTGATGTATAATAAGTTCACCACCTAATGTGACTTCTCTTTCCATCACCTTATATTTAGCTTCCCCCCTCCTCTCCCACCCCCTCCCCTTTCTCCC
>PVJL010020122.1:0-12596 GCA_004026885.1 Lyroderma lyra
CCATTTTGTTGCAAATGGCAATATTTCATCTTTTCTTACAGCTGAGTAATATTCCATTGTGTATATGTACCACAGCTTCTTTATCCAGTCATCTGTTACAGGGACCTTTGGTTGTTTCCATGTTTTGGCCACTGTGAACAGTGCTGCAATGAACATTGGGGTACATAAGTCTTTGCGGACAAAGGTTTTCAAGTTCTTTAGGTAGATCCCCAGAAGGGCATATTATTATTCTTGTGTTTTATTTTCTTCTGCTTGTTTGTTTTCTTCTTTTTCCTACTTGAAGATATCTTAAAATTTATTGTAATGTTGGCTTAGTGGTAGTATATTCCTTAAGCTTCCTTTTATCTGGGAAATTTTTCTCCTTCAATTTTAAATAATAATATTGCTGGGTAGAGTAGTCTTGCCTGTAGGCCCTTGTATTTCATTACTTTGAGTATTTTCTGCCATTCTCTACTGGCCTGCAAAGTTTCTAAAGAGAAATCCACTGAGAGTCTTATGGGACCTCCCTTGTAGGTAAGTTGTTGTCTTTCTCTCATTCCTTTGAAGATTCTCTCTTTGTCTTTAGACTTTGTCATTTCACTTATAATGTTTCTTGATATGGGCCTATTTGGGTTAAACTTAATTGGTTTTCTTTGTGCGTCTTGGGTTTGGATGTCTATTTCTTTTGCCAGGTTAAGAAGTTTTTAGTCATTATGTTTTTGAACAGGTTCTCAATCTCTTGCTCCCTCTCTTCTCTTTCTGGTACCTATATGATTCAAATGCTGTTAAGCTTGATGTCCCAGAGGTCTCTCAGGCTATCCTCATATTTTAGAATACGTTTTTCTCTTTGTTTTTTCCTTTGTGTATTTTTTGCTACCTTGTCTTCTAGAATACTAATTCAATTTTCTGCTTTATTGAAGCTGTTTTTTATTCCTTCTAGGGTATTCTTCATTTCAATTATGGTATTCTTTATTTATAATTTGTCCTTTTTAATGGTTTTGATGTTTTCTTTATGGTTATTATCTCGTTGTTGAAGTTTTTAATAAGTTCCTTAAGAATTCTTATGACCTGTTTTTTAAACTTTTGCTCTGGTAGGTTGGCTCCATATCATTTAACTCTATTTCTGGTGATTTCTTTTGTTCCTTTATTTTGGATATATTTTTCTGTTTTTTCATTCTGGTTTCTTCTCTGTGTTTTCTTCTATGTACTAGATTTATCTCTTATGGCTCTTAGTGTTTGTCATATGTAATGTCCTGTGTGGTAGAATGGTGCAATCTGTTCTATCTTCTGTGTATATAATCTCATAATATCCCTTAAGTGTGTTATGTGTGTTCTTCAGTCATAGTTGGGTGATATGGCCCTCACAGCACACTGTTAACTGTCAAGCAACATTGAAAGCTTCCCAGGCCACTGCAGACAACCACTTTTGCTGAAGCTAGCAAGATAGTCCTCCCCCTTTAGTTAGGTGAGGCTGATCACTCATGTATTTAGAGTGAATCTGTGTTGACAGGGCAAATCTGTAGGGTTCCTGTTTTCAGTTGGAGAAGAAAAAGTCAAGGAACACACACACACACACACACACACACACACACACACACACACACACACACACTCAATCATACAAATATATAATAAACCAACCAACAAACAAAAATTTTCTGAAAGCCTCAGAAATTGTCACTTGTAGAACACAATTAGCTGCCCTGTGGTGGAGGTCAGATGCAGAGCAGCCCTGGAAGTTTTCCAGGCAACCTGTGTGTGCACCAGACAGGAGAGCACCTGGACTTCCAGCTGTCCTCTGTCCCACTCATATAAATATAAAGAATTTTAATTGCCAGATTTAATGAGTTTTCCTCTCTCCTTTCTCCTCCACTGGGCTATTGGGCTGAGAAAGAGCAGTGGGGGTTGAGCACCCCTTACTTTTTTATGAGAGACCCTACACCCAAGGTTTTTCTCTGGAGTTTTTCACTATCCAGAGGTTTCAAGTCACATTGTTTTCTTACCAGTCTTGACTGGCTTCCTTCCTTATATTACCAGCTTTTGGGTTTCTGTTCAGTCATTCCTCTGAAATCCGTCAAGGCTGGCTTCTTCCCATTATATCTGTAATCCTGCTATGGTCTGGGAGGTCACAGACATCCTGTCAGTCTACTCTGCCATCTTTTTTGAATCTTCCTCAGATTCATTCTTTTGCACACATTTTTCCAGTTTTCTAAGCACCATCTACTGAAAGCCTCTCTTTCCCCATTGCATATATTTTGCCCTTTTATCAAAAATTATTTGTTCACATATTTGTAGATTAATTTCTGGGTTCTTAATTCTGTGGCATTGTTCTGTGTATCTGTTTTTCTGCCATTACCAAACTGTTTTGATTTTAGATGCTTCATAGTATAAATAGAAAATGGGAGTGTAATACCACCAGCCTTATCCTTTTTGTGTACTATTTCTTTGGAAATTCACAGTATTTTGTTGTTTTATACAAATCTGAAAACTTTTAAATCTATTTTGTGAAATTATGATTGTGGGATTTTGATGGAAATAGCAATAAACCTGTAAATTGCTTAGGGCAATATGGTCATTTTCACAATGCTAATTCTTTCTAATCATGAATACAAAATATCTTTTCATTTTTTTGTGTCCTCTTCAATTACTTTCCAAAAGTGTCTTATAGTTTTATATGTCTATCACATTCTTTAAGTTATTTTTCAAGTATTTCATATTTTTTGGTGATAGCAAAAGGTATTGACTCTTATATCAGATATTTTTAATATTTCTGGTTTGTATATAAAAATGCTGTTAATTTTTGTACATTGAATTTGTATCCTCCTACTTTACTATATTCAATTATTGTTTCTAATAGTTTTCTGGTAGATTCTTTCTCTTGCCTGATTGCTCTGGCTGAAACTTTCTGTACTATATTAAAGAGCAATGGTGACAGGGGGCATCCCTGTCTTGTTCCTGATTTTAGGGGAATGGGCTTCAGCTATTTTCCACTCAGTATGATATTATCTGAGGGTTTGTCATATATGGCCTGTAGTGTATTGAGACGCTTTTCTTCTATACCCATTTTTTTGTACATAAATTGAAATGATTATATGTACTTTATCATTTATTTTATGTGGTGTATCACATGATTAATATTCCTATGTTGAACCATCCTTGTGCTCCTGGGATGAATCCCACTTGTTCATGCTGTATGATCAATTTGATGCATTGTTGTATTCTGTTTGCTAATATTTACTTTAGAATTTTTGCATCTGTGTTCATCAGAGTTATTGGTCTATAGTTCTTGTGTTTTTCTTGTATTGTCTCTACCAAACTTTGGTGTGTGGATAATTTGACCTCATAGAATGTGTTAGGAACTGCTTTCTCACTTTCAATTTTTTTGAAGAGTCTAAGGAGAATAGCTGTTAAATTTTTTTGAATGTGTGGTAAAATTTGTTGGTGAAACTGTCTGGTCCAAGGCTTTTGCCTCTAAGGAGTTTGTGGATAGTCATTTCAAATACGTTACTATTGATTGGTCTATTTAGATTACACAGTTCTTTTTTTTTTTATTGGGGTGACATCTGTTAGCAAGGATTACATAGGTTTTTTGGTTCAGTCTAGATAGGCTGTATGTTCCTAGAAACTTGTTTATTTCTTCTGGGTTGTTAAATTAAGTGACAAAAAGCCCTCCACTAAATTTTCTTAAAATCCTTGTTATTTCTTGGTGTCAGTGATAATTTCTCCCCTTTTATTTCTAATTTTGGATATTTGTGTTTTTGTCCTTTGCCTATTAGTTAGTCTAGCCAGGATTTTGTCAATTTTGTTGTCTTACTCAAAGTGCCAGCTCTTTACAGCATTCATTTTTTTCTATTTTCTTTCTGTTCTTCATTTCATTAAGCTCTGTTTAAATTTTTATGATTTATTTCTTTCTGCTGACTTTGGATGATTTCTGTTCTCTCTTTTTCTAGTTCTTTTAGATGGAATGTTAGAATGTTAATCTGTGATTTTTTTGTTTGCTAGTTTCTTAAGATAGGCCTATAATGAAAGAAATTTCTTCCTTTTTATTGTTTTTGCTGTGTCCCCAAAATTTTGATATGTTGTATCTACATTGTCATTAGTTTCTATGTATTTATTAAGATCTCCTTTAAAAGTTTTTGCATCCAGGCATTTTTTAATAAGATGTTATAAAATCTCTATATGGGTTTTTTTCTTGGCTTTTACAGTTGATCTCCAATGTCAGAGCTATAAGGTCTGAGAATACACTATGTATGATTTCAAACTTCTTGAATTTGCTGAGTCTACATTTCTGCCCAGCTGGTCGTGTATCATTGAGAATGTTATATGTGCAGTGAAAAAGAAGGTGTAGTCTTTTAGCTTAATAAAGTGTCCTGTAAATATTAGTTATGTCCAGTTGTTCTAATGTAACACTTGCTGATATTTTCTTATGTATTTTCTGTTTTTATAATCAGTCCATGGCTATTAAGTGGGTGTTCATGTCTCCTACAATGATTGTGCTTTTGTCAATTTCTTAGGTCATGTCTGTTAGTAGTTGTTTTATATATTTCAGTGCTTCCTGATTAGGAACATATATATTAATTAGTGTCAAGTCTTCTCGTTGTTTTCTTGTGTCTTTTATCCCTATGTAATGTTCATCTGTGTCCTTTGTTATCTTTTTTAATCTGAAGTTGGTTTTGTCAGATATCTGTATGGCAACTCCTGCTATTCTGTGGTTTCCATTTGCTTGGAGTATTGTTTTTTATCCTTGTACTCTGACTCTGTGATTTGTCCTTATGGATGTGGTGTAATTCTTTGAAAAAAGTATCTGCATGTGATTTCTTTTTTAATCAAGTAGGCTGGATTAAAGACTCTGTGTCTTTTTATTGGTGAATTCATTCCAGTAACATTTAGAGTGATGATTTATATATGAGGAATTTCTATGACCATTACTTCTTTGTAATTTATTTTTAATTTTTTGTTACTCTTTTGTTGTCTTAAGTATATTCCATTAATTTTGATGTTTTGTTTCAGATGAACATGTATCCTTCAGTGTTTTTTGATGTTCCAGTTTTGTGCTGGTGAGTTTCCTCAGCTTCTGTGTGTCTGAAAATGTCTTTATTCCTCATTCATTTCTAAAGGATCATTCAGCTCAATAATTTATTCTTGTTTGAAAGTTTTTCTCTTTGAATATTTTGAATATTTGATTCCACTTCAACCTGGCTTGTAGAATATCTACTGAGAAGTCTGATTCCAGCCTGATGGGTTTACCTCTAAACATTGTTTTTTATTCTCTGGGTGCCCTAAGAATTTTCTCGTTGTCTTTGGATTTTGAAATCTTCAGTACAATGTGACTTGGAGAAGATCCAGGGTCCAGGTATCTAGGAAACCCATTTCTTCAGTTGAATTTGGGATTCCATATTTTTCTATACGTTTGGAAATTTCTCATCTAATCTTTGTTTGAGTTCACTTTCTGTAGAGTGCTCTGCTTCTTCTTCTAATCCTATTATCCTGAATATGTGTTTCATATTGTCAGAGAGTTCTTGCCCGGTTTTTCAATCTTTCTCTTTTTGAGATGTCTTAGTGTTCCAATCTTCAATATCATTAATTTATTCCTTCATGTGGGTGGCCCTATTTTCTATGGCAGTTATTTCATTTCTCACTTATTATATTGTATATTTTATCTCTCAAATTTATATTTCAATCTTCCTTATAGTTTGAATTTATTTGTTAAACTGTTCATTTTGTTCATAGATATTTTTAACTGAGAATATTCATCTCAGTTATTGTGTTCTGCAAGTATGTTTTTATTTTATTTTATTATTATTAAATCCATTTTTATTGTTAGACTTATTGGGGAACATCTGTTAGCAAGGATTACATAGGTTTCAGGTATACAATTCTACTCTGAATTGTCAACTTGATGTATAATAACTTCACAACTTAATGTGACTTCTCCTTTCATCACTTTATATTTAGATATACCCCTCCTCTCCCACCCTCTCCCCTTTCTCCCCTACCTAACCCACTCGTCCCCAAATAAACATTAAACTATTGATTGTGTCCATGGGTTATTTGTTTGTTCATTTCTTTTTTGCTATGCTTTCAGTTTTATATTCTGCATATGAGTGAAGTCATACAGTCCCTTGTTTTTTCTATCTGGCTTATTTCAATAAGCATGATCTCCAGGTCCATCCATTTTGTTGCAAATGGCAATATTTCATCTTTTCTTATAGCTGAGTAATATTCCATTGTGTATATGTACCACAGCTTCTCAATCCAGTCATCTGTCGCAGGGCATTTTAGTTGTTTTCATGTTTTGGCCACTGTGAACAGCGCTATGACGAACATTGGTGTAAATAAATCTTTGCGGACAAAGGTTTTCAAGTACTTTGGGTAGATCCCCAGAAGGGGGATTGCTGGGTCAAATGGTAGCTCCATTCCCAATTTTCTGAGGAACCTCCACACTGCCTTCCACAGTGGTTGTACCAGTTTGCACTCCCACCAGCAGTGTACCAGAGTTCCTTTTTCTCCACATCCTCTCCAGCACTTGTTATTCCTTGTCTTGCTGATAACAGCAATTCTCACCGGTGTGAGGTGGTATCTCATAGTGGTTTTGATTTGCATTTCCCTGATAGCTAATGAGGATGAGCATTTTTTCCTATGACTGCTGGCCATTTGTATTTCTTCATGGGACAAGTGTCTGTTTAGTTCTTCTGCCTACTTTTCAATTGAGTTGTTGGTTTCTGTTGTTAAGTCTTATTAGTTCTTTACATATTTTAGATATTAGACCCTTATCTGATGCATTATTTGAAAATATTTTCTCCCATTCAGTTGGCTGTGTCTTTGCCTAGTTGATGGTTTCTTTTGCTGTGCAGAAGCTTTTGAGTTTGATATAGTCCCATTCATTTATTTTTGCTTTTACTTCCCTTACCTTTGAGGACAGGTTCATGAAGTCTTCCTTGAGTCCTAGGTCTATAAGTTTAGTACCAATGTCTTCTTCCATACAGTTTATTGTTGCAGGTCTTATATGAAGGTCTTTAATACATTTTGAGTTAATTTTTGATTATGGAGAGTGTTCACAGCTAAAGTTCATTCTTTTGCATATGTTTTTCCAGTTTTCCCAGCACCACCTACTAAAGAGGCTGTCTTTTCCCCATTGTATGTTTTTTGCTCCTTTATCGAAAATTATTTGTCCATATATTTGTGGGTTTATTTCTGGGTTTTCAGTTCTATTCCATTGGTCTCTATTTCTGTTCTTCTGCCAGTACCAAGGTGTTTTGAATATTGATGCTTTGTAATATAAATAGAAGTGAGGAAGTGTAATGCCACCAGCCTTATTCTTTTTATGTAGTATTGCTTTGGCAATTTTAGGTCTTTTATGATTCCATATAAATCTAATAATCCTTTTGTCTATTTCCTGAAAGTATGATTGTGGGATTTTGATGGGTATTGCATTAAATCTGTAGATTGCTTTGGGCAGATGGCCATTTTAACAATGTTAAATCTTCCTATCCATGAACAGGGGATATTTTTCCACCTCTTAAAATCTGTTCCAATTTCTTTCAGAAGTGTCCTATAGTGTTCTGTGTATAAGTCTGTCACGTTCTTTGTTAAGTTAATTCCCAGGTATTTCATTCTTTTTGTTATAGCAAAAGAAACTGACTCCCTCATTGCTTGTTCTGAGGATTAATTGTTTGTATAAAGGAATTCTGTTGAATTTGTACATTGATTTCGTACCCTGCAACTTTATTATATTCCTTAATTGTTTCTAATAGTTTCCTTGTGGAATCTTTGGAATTTTTTAATATAATGGATCATGTCATCCGCAAATAGTGAAAATTTGACTATTCTTTCCCAATTTGGATAACTTTGATTTTTTTTCTCTTGCCTGATTGCTGTGGCTAGAACTTCCAGTACTATATTAAATAACAGTGGTGACAGGGGGCATCCCTGTCTTGTTCGTGATTTTAAGGGAATAGGTTTCAGCTTTTCCCCATTAATATGTTGTTAGCTGAGGTTCTCTCCTATATGAACTTCATTATATTGAGATACTTTCCTTCTATACCTAATTTATTTAGTGTTTTGATCATAAATCGATGTTGTACCTTGTCAAAAGCTTTTTCTGCATTAGTTCAAAAGAACATATGGTCTTTATCTTTTATTTTGTTTATGTGGTGTATCATATTGATTGATTTTCATATGTTGAACCATCCTTGTGATTCCGGGATGAATCCCACTTGATCATGATGTATGATCTTTTAGATGCATTGTTGTATTCTGTTTGCTAATATTTTGTTCAGGATATTTGCATCTGTGTTAATCAGACATATTGGTCTATAGTTTTCTTTTTCTGTGTTGTCTTTGTCAGGCTTTGGTATGAGAGTAATGTTGGCCTCATAGAATGAGTTAGGAAGTATTGCTTCCTCTTCAATATTTTGGGAGAGTCTGAGGAGGATAGGCGTTAATTCTTCTTTGAATGCTTGGAAGAACTCGGTGAAACCATCTGGTCCAGGGCTTTTGCCTTTAGGGAGATTTTGTATACTAATTTCAATCTCGTTGCTATTGATTGGTCTATTTAGATTATCCAGTTCTTCTTGGTTCATTCTTGGTAGGCTATAAGTTTCTAGAAAATTTTCCATTTCTTCTAGGTTGTTAAATTTTGTGGCATAAAATCCTTCATAATATTTCCTTATAATCCTTTGTATTTCTGTGGTATCAGTGGTAATTTTTCTCCTTTCATTTCTAATTTTGGATATTTGTGTCTTTTCCTATCATCCTTTGATTAGTCTTGCCAGGGGTTTGTCAATTTTTTGACTTTCTCAAATAACCAGCTCTTCGTAATATTAATTTTTTCTATTGTCTATCTGTTCTCTAATTGGTTTAGCTCTGTTTTAATTTTTATTATTTCTTTCCTTCTGCTGACTTTGGGTTTTGTCTGGTCTCCTTTTTCTAGTTCTTTAAGAGGGGATGCTAAGATGTTTGCCTGTGATTTTTCTTGTTTCTCAAGATAGGCCTGTAATGATATAAATTTCCCTCTTATTACCGCTTTCGCTGTGTCCCAATAATTCTGATATGTTGTATTTTCATTGTCATTAGTTTCTATACATTTTTAATCTCATCCTTTGTTTGTTCTTTTATCCAGTCCTTTTTTAATAAGCTGTTGTTTTATCTCCAAGTATATGTGATTTTTTCTGCTTTCCTTTTAGAGTTGATCTCCAATTTCAAAGCTTTGTGGTCTGCGAATACACTTGGTATGATTTCGATCTTCTTGATTTTGCTGAGGCTACTTTTGTGTCCTAGCATGTGGTCTATTCTTGAGAATGTTCCATGCACACTAGAAAAGAAGGTGTAGTCTCTTTTTGTTGGATGAAGTGTCCTATAAATGTGAATTATGTCCAATTGCTGTAATATGTCCTTTAGATCTGTTCTTTCCTTATTTATTTTCTGTTTGGATGATCTGTCCATGGCTGTTAGCACGGTATTTAAGTCTCCCACTATGATTGTGTATTCATCAGTTTCTCCTTTCAAGTCTGTTAGTAGTTTCTTTGTATATTTTGGTGCATCCTGGTTGATTAATGTCAAGTCTTCTTGTTGTTGCATTGTGCCTTTTATTATTATGTAATGACCATCTTTGTCTTTTACTATCTTTTTTAACTTGAAGTTTATTTCATCAGATATCAGTATGGCCACTCCTGCTTTTCTCTGGTTACCATTTGCTTGCAGTATTATATCCCATTCTTTCACTCTGAGTCTGTGTTTGTCCTTAATGCTGAGGTGTGTTTCTTTGAGACAGCATATGGATGCATTCTGTTTTTGAATCCAGTCTGCTACTCAGTGTCTTTTTATTGGTGAGTTCAGTCCATTAACATTTATAGTGATGATCGATATGTGAGGATTTCCTGTGGCCATTACTTATTTCTTTCTTTGTTTTTGTTTGTTTGTTTGTTTATTTTTGTTTCTTTCTTGTTGCCCCAACTTTGTTCCATTTTTCCTGATGTTTTGTTTCTGGCTGAAGAGCCTCCTTCAGTATTTCTTGGAGTGCTGGCCTCGTGCTGGCAAATTCCCTCAGCTTCTGTGTGTCTGAGAAGGTCTTTATTCCACCTTCATATCTGAAAGATAATTTTGCTGTATAATTTATTCTTGGCTGGAAATTTTCCTCTTTTAAAATTTTGAATATTGGATTCTACTCTCTCCTGGCTTGTAGAGTTTCTGCTGAGAAATCTGATGCCATCCTGATGGGTTTTCCTCTACAATTTATAGTTCTTTTTTCTCTGGCTGCCTTGAGAATTGTCTCTTTGTCTTTAGTTTTGGATATCTTTCGTACCATGTGTCTTGGAGAAGATCTGTTGTGGTCCAGGTATCTGGGGGACCTGTTTTCTTCTTGAACTTGGGGTTCCAAATCTTTCCATAGGTTTGGAAAATTTTCATCTACGATTTGTTTGAGTACGCTCCCTGTAGATTGCTCTGTTTCCTCTTCTATTTCTATTATCCTGAATATTGTTTTGTCTCATGGAGTCAGATAGATCTTGCAGAGTTTTTTCAATCCTTTTGGTTCTATACTCCCTCTCTTCCTCTTTCTGAGCTGTTTTCGTGTTCTAATCCTCAGTATCACTAATTCTTTCCTCCGTCTGCTTGGTCCTGTTTCCTATGTCAGTTATTTCATTTCTCAGTTCTTTTATCGTATTATTTATTTCTCTCGTTTCCGTCTCAATCTTTCTTATGTTTTGAATTTCTGAGTTACATTGTTCTCTTTGTTCACAGAGTTTATTTTTTATGTCGTTTATATTCTTTTTTATATTATTTATCTCAGCTATGGTGTTCTGCCAATAGGTTTTCATTTCTCTCACAGCCTTTAGAATGGCTGCTTTAAATTTTCTGTCACTTAAATCAGACCCTTCCTGTTCTTACTAGGTGTCTTCTGTGTAAATTTCAGGCTCTTTCTGAGGAATTTTAGTTTTTAAGGAATTCATCCTGTGCACTGTGTTCTTCCTCTTTGACAGGAGGGCTTTATGTTCAGTGCCCAGATTATTTCTTATGTGGTGCTTTGCTGTAGGGCAGACACTAGGTCAAGTTTTGGGGGAGAAGGGGCTGTTTGTTTCTTGTTTCCTATCTCCTGCTGCCTTTGGAGGCTATGTGCATATATCCTGAGAAGAGGCCAGGGAGTTCCCTGATGGTGTAGTGGCTTAAGGCTTCGGCGCTGGCACTGTCAGCGCTGCAGCCTGAGTTCGATTCCCAGCCAGGGAGCTACCCACATACCAAAAAGCAAAAAAAAAAAAAAAAAAAAAAAAAAAAAAGAAGAGGCCAACAAAAGGCCCTCCAAGGTTGGCTCTGCCTTCTGCCCTTTGCTTGGGAAGATGTTCTGAGGTTTGTTTTTGCTGGCTTGGGTGCATACTATCAAATCAGTTCTTCTTCCTAGCCCTGATTCAGCATCTGGCTGTCTATGAGCTCACACTGCTTTCTCAACCCTGGGGTTCACGAGGTAGTGCACGCTCCATAAGTCCAAAACTCCATAAGGCCTAGCCTGAGACAGCAGCGTCGCTTTTGCAGCGTCCTGGGAACAGTAAATGCAGCCATATGTAGGTCTCATGGGGGCTTAGAGCTGAGGTGTCATCTTTGCAGTTCAGAGTCCTCGCTCAGCCCTTCTTCCACTGAAAAGTTCCAGAGGCTGGTTCCCAAACTCCGTCCAAATCCCAGCTCCCCCATGTCCTCTCCCCTCCCCCAAACTCAGATCCTCTCATTTTCTGTGCCCCCTTCCCTCTCCCCAACTCGCCCCCTTCTCTCCAACCTTCAGGTGTTTACTTGTGATTTGTGGATTTCTCAACAGCTGCTTTGTCACTCAGGGCACTCTTTCTTGGCTCCTGGATGGCCGTTCCATTCTGTTTTCTGGGAAAGGCTTTAGGGACCTCCTCTCAAGTCACCATCTGGCCTTCTTCCTTCTAACGTTAAAATTTTTAAATGAAATATTTTGCTCTTAAAAGCTCCTATTAGAGACAGAAGACAAGATGGCGACTGGAGAGGAGGTTCCTAAAGCCTCTCCCAGAAAACACAATTGAACGGCCGTCCAGGAGCCAAGAAAGCGGACCCTGAGTGACAAACCGGCTGCTGAGAAATCCACAAATCGCAAGTAAATCTGAAGGCTGGCGAGAAAGGGGCGAGTCGGGGAGAGGGAAGGGAGCAGAGACGGACCACGCGGGACGCGATCTCTGCTGACTATTCGGAGCTGCACCGTTTGGGGGAGGGGAGAGAGACTGGGGAGCTGGGGATGGAAGGAGTTTGGGAGACAGCCTCTGGAACTTTTGAGTGGTAGAAGGGCTGAGCGAGGACTCTGAACTGCAAAGATAACACCCCAGCTCTAAGCCCCCTGGAGACCTACACAGGCCTGCAGTTCCTGTTCCCAGCCTGCTGCAAAGGCGACCCTGCTGTCTCAGGCCAGGCCCACAGCTTTGGACTTATGGAGCGGGCATTTCCTCGTGCACCCCAGAGTTCCAAAAGCAGTGTGAGCCTTTAGACAGCCAGGTACTGAATCAGGGCTGGGAAGACTGATTTTCCCCAGCAAAGGGCCGAAAGCCTTTTGTTGGCCTCTCCCCAGGATATATGCGCATAGCCTCCAAATGCAGTAGGAGATCAGAAACAAGAAA
>PVJL010020123.1:0-12592 GCA_004026885.1 Lyroderma lyra
GGTGTCAAGGGGCGTGTCCACCAGCCTGGCGCTGGGCGTCTGGCGTCGGGGGCGTGTCCGGGACTGGAGGCGTCAAGGGGCGTGTTCGCCAGTCGGGCGCTGGGCCTCTGGCGTCGGGGGCGTGTCCGGGACTGGGGGCGCGGTGTTGGGCTCCCCAAGGCGGAAACGCTCGGGCCCCTCGGCTGCAGCGGGGGTCGCGGTGCGGCGAGGGCGGGGAGGCGCGCTCGACGGGCGGGCTCCGGTAGGGCAGCGAGCCTTCTGGCGCTCGGGGGTTCTCGGTGGTCTGCGGGCGGGAGTCCGGACGCGCTCGGGGCGGGGGGTCCTGGCCGGCTGCAACCTGGCCGACGGCGCCGCTCGCCCGCCGCCCGGCCGGGTGCAGAGACGAGCTTAAGCGAACGTGTCCCTTTTCACGGACAGGCGGGGCCTGGCGCTGGACAGTCTGCCTCGCGTGCTTTGGGAGCCGCTGCGCCCCCGCCGCGCTCGTTCGCCCAGATCTCGGCGCGATGAAGCCTGCAGCGCGCGTCCTCCTGGGCTGCCTCGGCCTGGCGTCCTGGTACCTGTGCTGTGCGCACGGGCTCCGGAGCAGGTGCGCTACCTGGGCGTGCGGCGCGGGGTCGGGGCCTGCAGCATCTGCAGAGGGTCCCGGCCTCCGGGCGGAGGGTGCTGGGGGCACGCGGTGTGTCTTGCTCTGAACTCCCAGAGGGTGTTGATACGCACGTTCAGTTTAGATTGCAGGACGGTGCTGTGAAATGTGGCTGTTCCTCCTTTTCAGTTTCTGGCCCCAGCCCTCCGGCCCCCTCCTCCGTGGCCCCCTTTTCAAGCTCTCTGTCGCAGCTGACGAATTAGGGTGCGGGTAAGGAGGCTGTGTTGTGCAGGAGCCTTACTTTACTTTGCAAAGGAAACCAGCATTTCAGTACCAGACAGGAATTTTTCCTTCTGTTGTGTTCGGGTCACAGTGGGGCTCATAGAAGGGTCTCATACTTACATGGTAGGTGTGGGAAAAGGTGGGCTTTACCTTTCTAATGAACGTTTTAACTAAACCATCGCTGTTTTGTCCTGTACTTTAGAGGGTGACATCATATTTCTGTTTTCCCTATGGAAGAGCTACATTCATTAGTTTTTGCCACCAGATTAGGAGTCTCACTGGGGAGGGAGGGTGCTGTGCTGCTGAGCTTTTGTTCAGAGGGACGCTGTGACCTCCGCTCTCCGTGTGGCGATTGGCCCCAGTGTAAAGTGGAAGTAAAAGGAGCACCGTCCTCTGGAGTGAGTGCCAGGAGAACTCACTTCCTGTATGCAGAACAGGGCAGAACCTCGCCTGGCCAAGGTCATCAGTGTGTGTGAGCTGAAGACCTCGGCTGGAGTGGGTGCAGCCCCTCCCCCATTCACACCCCGAGGGAGTTTATACTGCCCCTCCCCCCTTTATGTGTCTGAGGGAATGTGTGCGGCCCCTCCCCCATTCATACCCCTGAGGGAGTTTGTGCTCCCTCCCTCCTCCCGCATTCATGCACCTGGTCTGAGTGACCTGCCCCCAGAGCGAGGCTTGTGGGACACGCAGCTGAGCCAGACCCTGCAAGACAGGCTTTCCCGTTTGAGCCGGGCTGAGAACCTGGCAGTGGGCTGGGGTCTATCTCTGCTCAGGGTCTTTATGGCGCCTGCAGCTTCTCCACCTGCACGTCACCCTTTTGCTTGGACTGTAGGTGGAGACTGTTACAGACAGACGTCCTGAGTCGCGATGGTTCTGTTGTAAATGGCAAACTGATGGTCTCATTTCCTGGTCGTTGCCTAAGCTTCCAGCCTCAGTTTTCACACATGTAAAATAAGGTTTTTGCATGGGGGCTCCTAGCTTCTCCCAGCTCTCATTCTCAGGCTGCGGTCATCTCTTCTGTGTGGGCATTTGCATCATTATTTCACACTTAAAACCAAGGTTTCAGACACTGAGTTCCGAGCTGAGCAGGTACGCACTTACCCACAGAGGTGCGTGTGGGCTTGGTGCTGCTTCGTTTGTCTTTCCTGAACTTGACCGTCGGCGGAGAGTCTGCTTGCCTGCTCCCGCTGCCTTCCATGGGTAGTGTGAACACTTTTGCAGGTGGCCCTGTGTCTGGCGCTTCCTGCTGAGCGTTCCCAGTGTGACACAGCTCTGCAGCACCTCTGGGGAGGTCTTAGCAGGTTCCACGTAGCGCTCTCCTTTGCAGAATGGAAGTGTCACACCACATGGCGTGTCGGAAGCCCTCTGGCTAGTTCTGGCCCTGGTTTGTGGCCCAGGTGACTGCAGACAATTCCGTCTGCAGGGCCTGTGAGTTCCAACAGCAGGGACAAGGGATGGGCCCGCTTCTGAGCTGCATGAGTATCCTTTGTGGCTTGTCCGTTCACCCCAGCCCCCCGCTGCCCTTGGGACCTTCCTGATCTAAACTTCTGACTGCCTTGCCTGTTCGCTTCCTTAGTGACATTCTTCGCCCCGTCTCACTGTAGGACACCACGTATGTACAAGGTCACTGTCTGCCTCATAGGCAGGTGCGCTTCAGGAGACTTGGGATGCATCCCTTGCTCAGGTGGCACCCCTGTCCTGTAGTGGACTTTGGGCACACGTCCCTTGCTCAGGGTGGCACCCCTGTCCTGCAGTGGAGTTTGGGGACACATCCCTTGCTCAGGTGGCACCCCCGTCCTGCAGTGGACTTTGGGGACATGTCCCTCACTCGGGGTGGCACCCCCGTCCACAGTGGCCTTTGGGGACATGTCCCTCGCTCAGGGCGGCACCCCCATCCCACAGTGGCCTTTGGGGACACGTCCCTTGCTCAGGGTGGCACCCCCATCTGGCCTGTAGCAGACGATCAGTGTTACTTGAATGAATGATGGCGTGAGTAGAGGGATGAATGGGTGGGTGGAGTTATTTCTCTGTTACTTTGAAAAAGGTCTTGAAAAACGAGTTCCTTGTGTTTTTACAGAGGTGACCACGAGTGGCAGAAGCTGATTATGGTTCAGCACTGGCCTGCCACAGTGTGCAAGGTGAGTGTTTCTGCCCCCGCTGGCCCCCTCGGTCCAGGGGAACCCCGTGAAGCATTGGTTGACGTGACGCTTTCTCCCTGAGCGTCTCTGGCTGAGTCTTCCGGCCTTTCCGTGCCTGGCCACGTGTTGGGGTAGCTGCCCCCACGTGGGGGGGCCTTTCTGGCAGGACCCCCGCTCCAGGAGGGCCGTGTGTAAGGTCCCTGGGGACTGTGACAGCACCGCGAGCTGGGTGGCTGAGAACGTCAGGAAGGCGTTGTCTTGCACTCCTGGAGGCCACAGGTCTGAAGCCGTGGCGCTGCAGGCTCGGGCCTGGTGGTGCCTGGCTGGCACACACGTCACTCCTGTCTCTGCTCTGCTGTCATGCGTGGCCTCTGTTTTGTGTCTCTGCTTCTTGTACGGACCCCAGGGGCTGGATTTAGGGCCCACCCCACTCTGACCTCACTGTAGCTCAATGACATCTGGCCCTATTTCCCAGTAAGGCTGCACACACATGCTGGGGGTCAGGGCTTCAGCATGACTTCTGGGGGACGCGATTCAGACTTGCCTGCTTCCTCTGTGATTGCAGGTCTCACTGGAATGTCATCCTGAGAGGGCGGGAGCGGACACCGTGTCCTGCCACCTTGGCTCTGTCAGCACACATGGCGCCCCTTGTCCCCTGCGGATTGGTCTCTCTGTGACTCTGTCTTGTCCTTTTAGAGTGTCCCTGCTGAGGCTCTCGTACAGCCTTCAGCTGGAGGGGGCCCTGCCTAAGATGGGGCCTCAGTACAGGGACCCCGCCTCAGTATAGGGACCCCACCTCAGCCTGCTCCCTGCAGACCCTCCCGGGCTCCCCCATCCTCTGGGTGATCTGTGGAGCTGAGATTAGTTGCTGTCCCTGATTTTAATGACGGTGTTTTGAAATTTTCACCCAAGAAGTGAGAAGAGGCCTCCGGTCGCTGCTGGCCCGCCGAAGGCCGCGTGGCTCTGGCATGTCCCCGTGATGCCCGGCGCCTGCAGGGTCGGGCACCCTGGCATTCTCCTCCACTTCCTCAGGGACGTTTCTGTTGACAAATGAAAATGAGATTTCACTTGCTAGTTCAACGAATGCGACTCGGGATCCGCAAACTCGTTTCTGAAATGTGCACTGACGCCCCAGGGCTGCTCTGTGGTTGGTTTTCTTGGCAGATTCCTGACCTCTCCTCCCCCGGGGCTGTGTCTCCCCCAGGCAGAGTCCCGGTGGGCAGAGGTGAGTTCCCCCAGGCAGCCGGCAGGACCTGATCGCGGAGCGCTCCCTCTGTGGGCACGCGGGAGGGGTGACAAGGTCATGGGGGGGGGTGAGGCACTTACAGACGCAGTGTGGGTGCGCTCCCGTCAACACGCACAGAAGGGCCTTCCTGCCTTGACGCTTTAGAAATGAGACAAATCAACTTCTAGTGAAGTGTCATTGTTGGGGAATGAGTGTCAACCCAGGGGGCCGCGGTAGAGGTTCTATGATTCTGTCCAGTCACAGGGCCATCCTGGGCACCCTTCCCCGTGAGACATGCGCATCACAAGCTCTGGGGCAGTGCTCATTGCAGTCCCTCGGGCACCCGGCAGGAGCTGCTGGGTCCTCACTGGCGGTGCAGAGAGCTGCCCCTCGGAGACACGGGGCTGGAGGCGGCAGGAGGCCCACGCTGGGTCCCAGGTCCCGGCTTGCTCTTCACCGGCCGGGCACGGTGGCCCCTTTAGGATGAAATGGGGTGTGGGTAGAGGTGAAGCCCGCTCCTCTGATCCCACGCTGTGTCTTCCTGCTCGTCTGGCCTGTCCCTCAGTGACCGCCTCCCATCAGATACTTTAGTCGCCTGGCAGACCCGCCTAGTGTCCCCACCTGCCGATTGAAGCTGGCCCCCCGATGGCAGTTAGAGAGGTCAGGACTGAGGGTGTGCGCGCGCCACACCAGGCTCCGACATCCACTGTTAGTGGTGGTGTCACGGTGGGGACCCCGGGCGCTAGTCCTGTCTTGTCTGGGAGTGGAAATAGTTCTTATAGCTGGTTTATTTTGGAAAAACTCAGTTTTAGCTGAACAAGCTGGAGGCCGCTAAAAAGTGTTATACTGAGATTTTTGTCTCTGTTATTGTTAGGACCGCCTGGAGAGGGAGGGGCTGGAGCCCGAGTTGGGGTTCAGCACAGTTTTGTTTGGAACATCTGGGTGCAGATGGGCTGAGGCCGGAAAGAGCGCCAGCCCGAGGGTTGTCTAAGCAGGAGTATGACAGGGATGGGGGTGGGGGGGACGTTAGGAAAAAAGTTCCTGCATCGGACGGCCACATACACGCAACAGGGTGTTCCTCGCTCCGGTCCAACAGTCACGCAGGCCGAGCGGGGGGTTCCTCTCAGTCCCCTCAGACCTTGTAGTTACTAAGAACGTCCTCCTAACTCGTCTCACCGTGGCCTCTTTATGGCTCCCGTGTTTTAGTACTTCATGTCACTGATGTACTTGGACTTGGTGTCTGAACAAACTTGAGGCTAGCAGACTGCTGTGGCTTTTGTTCTCCACCCTTTGGTTATGTGATAAGATTATTCGCGGGCAAATATAAGTGTTTCCATCACACTGACTCTGTGAGCACATTTAAAAGAAAAAAGGAGCAAGAACGGGTTTTTAACTTTGTTATTGAGGTTGAGGCCTCGGGAGTACCGCTGGGAGGACTGGACTGTAAGCCCGCACGGGCTTCATTCGTGTTAGCCCCGGGCTGCGCGTCCCTGCTGCTCGTCAGAGGGAGGCGCGTGCCTGACTGTTTAAATCAGCAGGGACACTCATCTCCGTCCTGTCTTTCCCCCTAGGAAGCTGAGAACGACTGCAGGAACCCCCCGGACTACTGGACGATACACGGACTATGGCGAGCTCCCAGCGCCGCGCGCCGGGCCCGGGCTGGCGGGGGGACGCGCTCCCGAGTCTGGGCCCAGGCCTTCCACTCGGGTTTCGTTGGTTCATTTTAGTGATTCAGCAGCCCCTGTGGTTTATGCATTAGACCAGATCCTCGTTTAGAAGTGTCTTCAGCCTTTGGACAGCGATGCTAGTCCTGTCGTTTTGGTCTGTTTGGGTGGAACAGTAACAGTCTAGTTTAAACATGCACGTCAGGATTCGGGGTGTGTTTTAGGATCGCTAAATTTTATTTTTCTCACTTTATTCTTTGGGGGGGGCAACGAATAAATGTGTGTATATTTTTTTTTCTAATTACACACTCTTCATGACGCCCCAATTCACTTTCTGGCTTTGCCTGCATTCTCTGTGCGTGGATTTGTGGCGTTAAGTGTGCACATTAATTCGCCCCGTCACTGCGGGGGTCCATCTTGTCCCGCTGCTGGGGCGAGGGGCCCCGCCGGCTGTAGCTGGCACACGCGCGTTCCTCAGGGGTCAGCAGAAGGCAGATTAAACGGGCCCGAGCACCCGGCCTGCAGCCCGGCCTTCGCCAGGCTTGTCGGTGACCCGGGTGCTTAGTCTCTGGGGCTTCCTGGGCTTTTCTGACGCCTCTGCTGCCTCACACGTGAGCAGGGTGGCAGTGCACAGTGACGCTCCCGTCCCCGTGGGGAGTCACACTGGTTTTATGTCAGGCCCACCTTCTGACACTGGACACACATGGGGGTCTAGAGAGTAGGGTTGGCGGCCTCGTGGGCCAGGCTGCATCTGGAGACTGACGGAGGACACGGGCAGAGCAGCCACGTGAGGCTGACGAGCTCGGTGCCGCACGAGACCTCCTGGGTGGGCCCCAGTCACGTCCAGGCCCCGAGCCCGTGGCGTTGTCTCCTTAACCCTCCCCACCGTCCAGGGAGGCAGAAACGCTGCTGCTGTCACACTGTGTCTGTGGGGAGGGGTCCCCACCGGCCCCAACTCCAGGGTTTGTTAGGTTTCCTCTGCTGTTGGCGTGACACCCGGACGCCTTAACACGATTCTTCTCTCGGAGAGAAGCCCGAGCTGTGACTGCTCGTGCCTGAGCATTCCTCGTGCCCCAGTTGGGACACTTTGGTCCTCTGCAGACCTTGATGGAGGTGTTTTCTCATGCTATTTGGGACCCTTCCTGACCAAGACTAATGTCTGTTTTTTTTCTTTTAAATTCTAAGGCCTGATAAAGCTGAGCAATGTAATCGATCCTGGCCCTTTAACTTGGAAGAGATTAAGGTACTTTTTAATTACATTAGAACGTTTACTTAATTATATTACACTCGATGAAATCTTCCTAAGTGTCCTCTTGAAGTCATGCTTTCGAGTGAGGGGTTCGTGGCTGTGCTCACCGGGATTGACCGCCGCGCCCCCCCCCCCCCGGTACTTCAGGAGAGAAAAGTCTCTAAATTGCTCCCCCAAACTGAATACAAACTAACCCCCTCCTCTGTCCTGGGCCCAGACCACTGTGAGGGACCGGTGGGCTCTTGCCGGCCACCCCCAGCAGCCCCCTCAGGTCCTAGGGCTGAGGAGTGACTCTGAGCCAGCACACAGGGCTCTGGGCCATCACGGGGAGCCCGGAAGTGGGAGAGCGGAGGAAGCCAGGGGGTGCTCCTCCCATGGCCCCAGTGGCCGTGTCGGTGGTGAGGGGGGTGAGGGGGTCCCCGTAGGGTTCCCGCCGGAGGAGGAGCTCGATTAGATGGAGGCCCTGCAGGTGAAGGGAGAGAGGCTGGCCTGGCAGCAGACAGGTGTGCGGTGACACATGCCACCAAGACAGTATCACACAGAATGGTCTCACTGTCCTGCACACCCTGTGCTCTGCGCAGTCATGCCTCCCCTCCCCCGTAACCTGGCAACCACTGATGTTTTCAGTGTCCCCAAGGTTTTGTCTTTTCCGGAGTGTCACAGAACTGGAATCACAGCGTGCAGCCTTTGCAGACTGTCTGTCACTTAGAAATAAACGCTTAAGCTTCCTCTCAGTCTTCCTGTGACTTGAGAGTCCTTTTCTTTTTGGAGCTGGGTGATAGCCCTTGTGGATGGACCGCAGTTGGTGGTCCACCGAGGAGAGCCGTACTGTGGGACGCACTCTGTTCATTACTCAGTTTTGCTTTGCGTCTTAGGAAACACTCGGATACCGTATTCCGCCGTGTAGAATGCGCACCCCCTTTTTGGCCCAAACATTCAGGGGGGGAATATCTTTCAATTTTTTAATTCAAATTTTTATTTGTTGATATTTAGATGCTTGTTCTTTTTGTATTATGAAGGGGTGTTAGTATTTGTTTTTAACATATGATGGTACAAGAAATTTTATGTGACAAATAATGACAAAATACAAGAACCAGATAGAAGATTGAAGAAATTTTATGTATAAAATTTTTTGACATAAAAAAAACTCGGGACCATCGTTTTCCAGGTTATTATGTTGCACATGGATGTCGTTAGTGATTTCTAGAGTTACACTTTTAATTCATAAGCACCAGTAAAGAATTAGAAACCTTTATGTCAGTGTGGAATTAGTACCACCCGTGTATAATGCAGTGCACTCCCTTATGATTTGGGGTCCCCCAGAAGTGCACACTGTACATGGCCGAGTCCGTTCATTCCCGAGTCCCGTCAGTGAGCAGAGCTCAGTTCCTTCAGCGTGTTAGTTGATCAGGTTTGCCGCCTTGGTTTTCGGTTGTTGGGTCCTACACACGTCCTGTCCTTTCTGTGCACAGGATCTTCTGCAAGACATGAGGATGTACTGGCCGGACGTGCTCCACTCGGCTCCCAACCGGACCACCTTCTGGTGAGTCTGAGTCCTGACGGCCCTCCTGGGCCTCGAGGTGCAAGTGTGTGGGCTTCGTGGCTGCGTGGGAGGCAGCATGGGGGTGCACAGGTGGCGGACGCGCACCCTGCCTTCCGAGGGGGAGGGGTTGGAACAGCCTTTTGTCTTGAGCCGCCTTGTGTGTGTTTATGCCGTTTTGGGTGCCTTTCACAAACAGATAAAACGTGACGGCCAATGGAGTTTGACTTTATAAGCTTTGCTTGTGATCTCTCACTCATTACATCATTTAAAAGATTTTCCTCGACTGGGGTTTAATGAAGCCGAATACCTGCCTGTCTGGGGAGCTCTCACTCCAGATCAGACAGGGGAGAGGCGGGCTTACGTGGTCCTGCTCCCTTGAACCATATCCAGACAGACGAGGACGCGGCGAAGCAGACAGCGGTCTCTGAGACGACGCAGGGAGGACAGTGCGTGAGATGCCCCGTGTGCGCCAGGGATCCACCGCTCGGTGGACCGGCGCTGAGCCGCGGAGAGGAGGGCTGTGTGCCGTCCAAGTCGTGGCTCTCAAAGAAGATAAAATTAACACCCTTTTCGTTTCTGTTAACTTCCATCTCCCTCCAGTGCGGCAATTTATCATTCAGACCTCAGCTAATCAGGGTTTTGTCCAAAATGGTTCATTTTACCTGGGCTGTTTTTGTGTGGACTTTTCAGGAAAAGAGTTAAGTTTAGAGAAAAACCTCTGATCCCCCCATGGAATGAGAGTGACTCCTCTGGTCCCGTCTCGGTTTCTCTCGCGGGGGTTTGGCAGGGAAGTGGGCTGGGATCTGGGGTCCCGGGGTCTGCAGCCGGAAATGCCTTTGACACAAAGGAGAACCACTTGGTGAGAAGTGGGGAGATGAATGGTCCGGTGTCGCGTACTTGTGTGCACAGCCTGCATTCTAGAACGTGCTTTCAGAATGGATCCAATTGGGGAAACAATGACGAGAGCATTTCTGTAGCCCCTCCCACTACACGTGGAAATCGGTGACGGTGGGAACAGCGTACACAGAATCTTTCTCGTTGTTGCCTTGTTCTGTGGTTGCATCAGTCACGTTTTCGCCAAGTGGCTTAAAAATAAATCAGCCAGACACACAGGAAGACGGCTTTCTGCGGGCCGGGTCCTTGCACATTTCACCAGCTCGTAAGCGTGGGGGCCAAGAACGCACTTCCCCCGTGCGTGGTGCAGGCCCGGGGGTTTTCGGGTCGGACACAGCAACACCCCACTTAAAACGTTCTCGTTGGATGTGGGAGAGGCAGCGATCACAGGATGAGGCGCAGGCATGCTTTCTGAGCTCCCAGTACAAAGGGACGGGTGTAGAGGCCTTGGGTGGCAGCCGGCCACTGTCCCTTTACTCCTGGAGGCGTCCCGGGGGCCCCCAGCTCCTTGTCACCTGGAAATCTGTTGCCCGTGGTACACAGATAAGAACGGATACGCAGCGTGGAGGCCCTTGGTGTTACTCAGGGCTTTAAAAGGCCGTGCCCTGAGATTAAATCCACCAGTAAGATAGCCGTGTACACAGCCCGCTGCGCGGTGGGGTTGTGTCTGGATTTTGTGTTTATCAGGAAAAGCACCACAGTTGGGCCTCAGTGTCCCTGGGCCTCAGCTGTCGGTCCCTTTGGAGGAGGAGTTGGCTGTCCTCCCTGAGGTGGCCCTGGTGATAGTGGGAGGGTCACCTGCTCATTGTCCTGCCTGGCGGGGGTGGGGGTGGGGCGAGAGCACAGGACGGTCGCTTCTGATTGGTGAGTGACAACTTTGTGTTAAGTGACGTGTGATTAAGTGACTTGGATTACGTTAGTATGTTCTAGAGCGTCCATGGAGTTAATAAACCTGCTCCAGAAATAACCATCGGACAGTCACCACGAGCGGGGACCTGTTTCTGCTTGTGTGATGCGTGCCCCCTCATCAGTGTAGGAGCACAGCCTCCGCGCGTCCCCCGTGCCGCACCCTAAGGAGAGGGCTCTGGGACCTGCAGTTCCGGCTCTGCTTCCAGTGCCGGGGAGGGTCTGCCCCTCCTGCTCCACCGAACGCAGGAAGTTACCGGGTCGCGGACCCCGGGGACAGCTCGAGGTGAAGAGCGGGGGTCACTTCCAGGGCTTGCTCCACTCTCACAGGCCAAGCCCGGTGTGGCAGGCCCTTCCACGGGCTCCCTGAGCGCGTCTCGGGGTGGGGGGTGGGGCGTGTGCACGTGCCGCGGGGCTCCCGCGGGTTCGCGTGCCAGGGCTTCACGGACGCGCGTGCACGCTACTTACCACACCCCGTGGGTTGGTTGCTGGTACAGCTGAGGAAACCCGCGCCCAGTTTGCTTTTCACGCTGCCAGTGGCTGAGTGTGCGTGGACGAGCTGGCCGTCATGAGGAAGGTGGGTGCAGGCCACCCTCTGTCCTGATGGGTGGGCTGCACGGCAGTGCCACGGTGGCCCTGCCCGGGGCCTCATGGTGGCCTTGACGCGTGGGCTCCGGGACATCCCAGCTGGGTGGCCTTCAGCAAGGCAACTCGCTGCCCCTCCACGCCTTCCGTGTCCCCATTTCCAAACGAGCAATGACGTCTTCACGTTATGCAGTTGGGGGAATGAGGAACGTGACCGTGACCGTTTTTCCTGGATACAACCCGCAGTGCGTTTGCAGACACGTGCTTGGCTGTCGTCTCGTACGCGGCCACACGGGCTGTGATACGGGGCCGAGCGGGTTGGGGACAAGGCTGCGGGCATTCCTGAGCAGCTGGGGACTCGGCGTCCCCTGAGCCGGCTCCTCGGCGATGCCGTCGCCTCACCCTGCTGGGGGCCCCTGCCGGGAGCGCCCCGTGCCAGCCTTGCTGTGGTTAGTGGTGGGGAGAGCAGCTGGTGGGCACTGCAGACCCCGAGGGGCGGAGACGCCGCTCCGGGAGGTGCCCCGCGGCCTCGCCGCCTGGGCTAAGCCTCGGGGTTTAAGTCGAGGCCTGGGGTGCAAATAAGGAATTTTACCTTTCGTACCACGTGAGGAGGGCGGGAGCCCTGGGGCCCCTGGGTGTCCTGTACCAGGGGGGAAGCCGGGCACCTTCGTCCCGGGAGCCTTTGAGTGACCGTTCCTAACGGGACAGTTTCCCAATGTCCCACAGGAGCCACGAGTGGCAGAAGCACGGGACCTGCGCAGCCCAGCTGGACGCCCTCAATTCGCAGAAGAAGTACTTCGGCGGAGCCCTGGGCCTGTACCAGCAGCTGGCCCTCAACAGGTAGGCGACGCTCGGGCCGCCGTCCTCCCTGGCTCTGCCTGGGTGTGGTGGCGGCGCCTTCGCTCCGGACTCCTGGCTGTGACGGTCCCCATCCCTGGGGTGACTGCATGGCCCTGCCAGTGAACGGCCGGGGGCGGGGGGGGTCCTTCTAAGAAACACTCAAGTCCCCTACCAGCCTGCCAGGTCAGTCCGGGGACGGCCATGCAGGGCAGATGTGGACACTCGGGCCGCCTCTCCGGGCACGGACATCACGGGACGGTCTGTGACGCTGGCCCGGGAAAACGAGCCTGCCCAGATGTGCGTCCTCAGCCACGACTTGTGACAGTGGTGCTGTTATGATGACGGCCTCTTGGGGCTGAGCAGGGAGAGGGTCCTCAAACCCCCAGCACGTCCCCGGGCTGTGAGACCCTACCGCTGCCTGCCCCTTGCCTTGGCCCTGGAGCTGGGGCCCAGGTCACCACCCATGAGCTGCCACACTGGCGAAAGCCACCAGCAGAAGGTCCCTGGTGTGGCGACTGCTTACGCTCCTTCATGCACGTGGTCACGATAAACCGGTGACCGGTATTCCGAACTGGGACGGGGGTGACACAGTGTGCGGGAGCCGGGACAGGCCGGAACACTGTTGGGAACCCTCGCTGGTCACTTCTGCTGAAAGATGGGGGTGCCTCCAGTCCTCGGCATCC
>PVJL010020124.1:0-12591 GCA_004026885.1 Lyroderma lyra
TCTGAGGGCCAAATCTTCTGATTTTCAAAAAAAGGATATTTTCTGATCCCTTTGAACTTTTCCTTTATTATTTTTTTAAATTCATTTTTATTGTTAGACATATTGGGGTGACATCTGTTAGCAAGGATTACATAGGTTTCAGGCATACAATTCCACAGTGTATTGTCAACTTGTTGTATAATAAGTTCACCACCTAATGTAACTTCTCTTTCCAACACTTTATATTTAGCTTCCCCTTCCTGCTCTCCCTCCCCCTCCCGTTTCTCCCCTCCCTATCCTACTGGTCCCCAAATAAACATTAAACTACTGATTGTGTCCGTGGGTTATTTGTTTCTTCATTTCTTTTTCCTTTACTTTCAGTTTTATATTCCGCATATGAGTGAAGTCATACAGTTCATTGTTTTTTCTCTCTGGCTTCTTTCAATAAGCATGATCTCCAGGTCATCCATTTTGTTGCAAATGGCAATATTTCATCTTTTCTTATAGTTGAGTAATATTCCATTGTGTACATGTACCATAGCTTCTTTATCCAGTCATCTGTCGCACGGCACTTTGGTTGTTCCCATGTTTTGGTCACTATGAACAGCGCTGCGATGAACATAGGGGCACATAAGTCTGCGGACAAAGGTTTTCAAGTCTTTTGGGTAGATCCCCAGAAGTGGGATTGCTGGGTCAAATGGCAGCTCCATTTCCAATTTTCTGAAGATCCTCCACACTGCCTTCCACAGTGGTTGTACCAATTTGCATTCCCACCAGCGGTGTACCAAAGTTTCTTTTTCTCCACATCCTCTCCAGCACTTGTTATTCCTTGTCTTGTTGATAATAGCCATTCTACCAGGTGTGAGGTGATATCTCATTGTGGTTTTGATTTGCATTTTCCTGCTAGCTCATGAGGATGAACATTTTTTCATATGTCTGCTGGGCATTTGTATTTCTTCGTGGGTGAAGTGTCTGTTTAGTTCTTCTACCCACGTTTCAATTGGGTTGTTTGAATTTTGTTGTTGTCATATTAGTTATTTTTATATTTATATTAGACCCTTATCTGATGCATTATTTGCAAATATTTTCTCCCATTCAGTTGGCTGTCTCTTTGCATTGTTGATGGCTTCTTTTGCTGTGCAGAAGCTTTTTAGTTTGATATAGTCCCATTCATGTATTTTTGCTTTTACTTGCCCTGAATTTGAGGTAAGCTTCATGAACTCTTCCTTGAGCCCTAGGTCTATAAGTTTAGTACTAATGTTTTCTTCTATACAGTTTATTGTTGCAGGTCTGATATGAAGGTCTTTAACCCATTTTAAGTTAATTTTTGTATATGGAAAGAGTTCACAGCTCAGGTTCATTCTTTTGCATATGTTTTTCCAGTTTTCTCAGCACCACCTACTAAAGAGGCTATCTTTTCCCCATTGTATGTTTTTTGTTCCTTTATCGAAGATTATTTGTCCATAAATTTGTGGCTTTATTTCTGGGTTTTCAATTCTGTTCCATTGTTCTATATTTATCTTTCTGCCAGTACCAAGCTGTTTTGACTATTGATCCTTTGTAATATAAATTTAAGTCAGGGAATGTAATGCCACCAGCCTTGTTCTTTTAATGTAGTATTGCTTTGGCAATTCGAGGTCTTTTATGTTTCCATATAAATCTAGTAATTTTTTTATGTATTTCATGAAACTACGATTGTGAGATTTTAATGGGTATTGCATTAAATCTGTATATTGCTTTAGGCAGGATGGCCATTTTAACAATGTTAAGTCTTCCTATCCATGAACAGGGGATATTTTTCTACCTCTCAAAGTCTGCTTCAATGTCTTTCAAAAGTGTCTTATAGTTTTCCGTTTATAAGTCTGTCACGTGCTTTGTTAAGTTAATTCCCAGGTATATCAAGTTTTTGTTATGATAGCAAAGGGAATTGTCACCCTCATTACATTTTTCTGAGAATTCGTTGTTTGTATATAGGAATGCTGTTGATTTTTGTACATTGATTTTGTATCATGCGACTTTACTGTACTTGTTTATTGTTTCAAATAGTTTCTTGGTAGAATCTTTGGAATTTTTTATATAAAGCATCATGTCATCCACAAATTGAGACAATTTGACCTCTTCTTTCCCAATATGGATACATTTTATTCCTTTCTCTTTCCTGATTGTTGTGGCTAGAACTTCCAATACTATATTAAATAGCAGTGGAGACAGGGGGCATCCTTGTCTTATTCCTGATTTTAGAGGACTAGGCTTCAACATTTCCCCATTCAGTATGATGTTAGCCAAGAGTTTGTCATATATGGCCTTTATTATGTTGAGATATTTTCCTTCTATACCTATTTTATTTAGTGTTTTGTTCATAAATGGATGTTGTATCTTGTGGAAGGCTTTTTCTGCATCAATTGAAATGACTACACAGTCTTTATACCGGTTTTTTTTTTATGTGGATTGATTTTTGTATGTTGAACCATCCTTGTGCTCCCAGGATGAATCCCACTTGATCATGTTGTATGATCTTTTTGATGCATTGTTGTATTCTATTTGCTAATATTTTGTTTATGAATTTTGTATCTGTGTTCATCACAGATATTGGTCTATAGTTTTCTTTTTTTGGTGTTCTCTTTGCCAGGCTTCTGTATTAGGGTAATGTTGACCTCATAGAATGAGTTATAAAGTATTGTTTCCTCTTCAATTTTTTGGAAGAGTCTGAGGAGGATAGGTGTTAATTCTTCCTTGAATGCTTGCTAGAAATCGTTGGTGAAAACATCTGATCCAAGGCTTTTGCCTTTAGGGAGATTATGAATAGTCATTTCAATCTCGTTGCTATTGATTGGTCTATTTAGATTATCCAGTTCTTCTTGGTTCAGTCTTTGTAGGCTATAAGTTTCTAGAAACTTGTACTTTTCTTCTAGGTTGTTAAATTTCGTGGCATAAACTCCTTCATAATATTTTCTTATAATCCTTTGTATTTCTGTGGTATCAGTGGTCATTTCTCCCCTTTCATTTCTAATTTTGGATATTTGTGTCCTTTCCTTTCGTCCTTTGATTAGTCTCACCAGGGGTTTGTCAATTTTGTTGAATTTCTCAAAGAACCAGCTCTTCGTAATATTAATTTTTTCTATTGTCCTTCTGTTCTCTAATTGGTTTAGCTCTGCTTTAATTTTTATTATTTCTTTCCTTCTTCTGACTTTGGGTTTTGTCTGCTCTTCTCTTTCTAGTTCTTTAAGATGGGATGCTAAGATGTATGCTTTTGATTTTTCTTGCTTCTTTGTATATGTCTGCAGTGATATAAATTTTCCTCTTTTTACCATTTTCACTGTGTCCCAATAAAGCTGATACGTTGTATTTTCATTGTCATTAACTTTTATATATTTTTAATCTCCTTTTATTTGTTCTTTTATTCAATCCTTTTTTAATAAGCTGTTGTTTAATCTTCATGTATATGTGATTTTTCCTGTTCTCCTTTTACAGTTCATCTCCAATTTCAAAGCTTTGTGTTCTGCGAATACACTTGGTATGATTTTGATCTTCTTGAATTTCCTGAGGTTGCTTTTTTTCCCAGCATGTTGTCTATCCTTGAGAATGTTCCACGTGCACTAGAAAAGAATGTATAGTCTCCCTTTTCTCAATGAAGTGTTCTTTAAATGTCAATTATTTCCAATTGCTGTAATGTGTCATTTAGAGCTGATATTTCCTTACTTATTTTCTGTTTGGATTATCTGTCCATGGCTGTGAGTGGGGTGTGTAAATCACCCATAATGATTGTGTATTCATCAGTTTCTCCTTTCAAATCTGTTAGTAGTTTCTTTGTATATTTTGTTGCATCCTGGTTGGGAGCATACATATTAATTAATGTCAATTCTTCTTGTTGTTGCATTTTACCTTTTAACATTATGTAATGTCCATTTTGTCCTTTACTATCTTTTTTAACCTGAAGTTTATTTCATATAGATATCAGTATGGCAATTCCTGCTTTTTGATGGTTACCATTTACTTGGAGTATTGTTTCTCATATTTTCACTCTGACTTTGTGTTTGTCCTTATGGCTGAGGTGTGTTTTTTGGAGACAGCATATGGATGGGTTCTGTTTTGTAATCAGTCTGCTACTCTGTGTCTTTTTATTGGTGAGTTCAGTCCATGAACATTTAGAGTGATGATGGATATTTGAGAATTTCCTGTGGTCATTACTTATTTCTTTGTTTGTTTTTGTTTTATTTTTGGTTCTTTCTTGTTGCCCCAACTTTGTTCCATTTTTCCTGATGTATTGTTCAGATCAAAGAGTCTCCTTCAGTATTTCTTGGACTGCTGGCTTTGCGCTGGCAAATTCCCTCGCTTCTGTGTGTCTGAGAAATTCGTTATTCCACCTTCCTATCTGAAAGATAATTTTGCTGGATAATTTATTCTGGGCTGTAAGTTCCTGTCTTTTAAATTTCTGAATACTGAATTCTACTCCCTCCTGTCTTGCAGAGTTTCTGCTGAGAAATCTGATGCTAGCCTGATGGGTTTGCCTCAATAGTTATAGTTCTTTTTTTCCTGGCTGCTTTGAGAATTGTCTCTTTGTCTTTAGTTTTGGACATCTTTAGTACTACGTGTCTTAGAGAAGATCTGTTGGGGTCCAGGTATCCAGGGGACCTGTTTCCTTCTTGGACCTGGGGTTTCAAATCTTTCTACAGGTTTGGAAATTTCTCATCTACCATTTTTTTGAGTATGCTCTCTGTAGACTGCTCTGCCCCTTCTTCAATTCCTATTATCCTGATTTTTTTTGTCTCATGGAGTCAGATAGTTGTTGCAAAGTTCTTTCAATCTTTTTGGTTCTACATTCCCCTTCCTTTTCTTTCTGAGCTGATCTTCGATATCACTAACTCTTTCCTCCATCTGGTTTACCCTGTTTCCTATGGCTGTTATTTCATTTCTCACTTCTTTTATTGTATTATTTATTTCTCACATTTCCATCTCAATCTTCCTTATTTTCTGAATTTCTTTGTTAAATTGTTCTTTTTTGACCACGGAATTACTTTTTCATGTTGTTTATTTCCTTTTTTATGTTGTTCATCTCAGCCATGGTGCTCTTCCAATATGAATTCATTTGTCTCAGGGCCTTTAGAATGGCTACTTTAAATTCTCTGTCACTTAGCTCAGATATTTCCAGGTCTAGGAAGCTATCTTCTGGGTAAATTTCATGTTCTTTCTGAGGAGTTTTAGTTTTTAAGGAAATCATCCTGTCTGCTGGGTTCTTCCTCTTTTACATAAGGGCTTTGTGTTCAGTGTCCAGATTGTTACTTTTGTGGTGTCTTGCTGTAGGGCAGACACTAGATTGCACTGGTGGTCAAGTTTTGGGAGAGAGGGGAATTGTTTATTTCTTGTTTCTGATAGCGTGTGGAGGCTATGCACATATATCCCCAGGAGAGGCCAACAAAAGGTGCTCTGAGTGCGGCTCAGCCTTCTGCCCTTTCTTAGGGAAGCTGGGCCAAAGCTTGTTTCTGCTAGGTCAGGCAAATGCTGTCATATCCACCTATAGTTTCTGCCCAGATTCAGCATCTGACCATCTACGGGCTCACACTTCTTTCAGAACCCTGGGGTTCATGAGGAAGTGCACGCCCCACAAGTCCAAAGCTATGGGCCTGACCTGAGACAGCTGGGTCGCCTTTGCCGTGGGCTGAAAACAGTAACTGAAGACCTCTGTGGGTCCCCAGGGGGACTAGAGCTGGATTGTCATCTCTGCAGTTCACAGACCTCGCTCAGCTCAGCTACCACTCAAAAGTTCCAGAGGCTGGCTCTTCAAGTCCATCCTCAACCCGCCGCTCCAAAGCCCAGCTCCCCCAGGGCTTTTCCTCAGTTTCTCCCCTTCCATGAATGGCGCTGCTCCCAGATAGTCAGCAGTGATCGGTCCTGTTGCAGTCTGTCTCTGCTCCCTTCACTCTCCCCCGCATCCCCCTTTCTCGCCAACCTTCAGGTGTTTACTTGCGATTTTTCAGCTGCTGTTTTGTCACTCAGGGTGCTGTTTCTTAGCTCCTGGGTGGCTGTTCAATTGTGTTTTCTGGGAGAGGCTTTAGGGACCTCCTCTTTAGTCACCATCTTGCCCTCGGCCCCTTTCCTCATTATTTTATCTCCCAGAATGGACAGAGATTGTTCTGCTGCCTTCAGTCATTGTGCCTGATGTGGATTGCCTCACTTCTGCCTCTTTCCCGGTGGAGGAACCTAGAAATGGTGCACACTGTGTCATCTAAATATTGTGGGATGGTGAATGAAAGTAAGTTCATTCTTTATTTCAAAAACATTTTTTTTCATTTTGGCAGCGTTTCAGACCTAAAAAAAAAAAAACCCACCAATTTATATTAGAAACTAAGACAGTCAATGCAGAGGATACTGAGACAAGGAGAAGTAATGCAGGTAATGCATTTGGATCTACTGTCAGAGTGCCTCTTTGTTTTCAGTGTCTGTTCTCACCCTGCTCTTCCCCTTCTTTCTCTCAAAGGTAAATCCCAGCTGCATCCCTAGTCTCACTGATGTCCCGCAGCACACTCCTTTGCCCAGGGAGAAGAAGCCTGAGCTATTTATGGTCACGCCCATTTCCATCTCACACACCATTTCCTCGATTTGCATTTTTATTAAGCAAACAATCCATACACTTGAAAAACCCTTACAAAATGCAAGGTTGTGTGGTGATTTAGCACCTTTTCACAGCCAGCTCTGGGCAGTTGGACAGGATTTAGGAATCATTTTAGGGTCACTTGTTGAGCTTCCTGGCCTTTTCTTTCACAGTTCAATTGTAAGCAGTGACCTCAGAGGTTAGGATGTGACCATTTTGTAGGTTGTTTAATAAAACTAATGTGACTTCTCAGTGAAAGAGTTAACATGACTTTGGGACGTTTTTTCAATTGATCTTGTTTCCCTCCTCACATTTTGAAGTTGTCTAAATTGGCTGTAAATATTTTTTCTGCTGCCTTATTGGTTTATCTTTCTAAATCTTTTTTGTATTTTCTCATGATCAGCCCGTTGTGTGTGTGTGTGTGTGTGTGTGTGTGTGTGTGTGTGTGTGTGTGTTGTCTGTAACTGTATTCATGCACTAGGTTAAATGATGAGTCAACAGCACTGTTTCCAAGTGCATATTCGTTCGGTCAATTTCTCTTGGGCCCAGGCTGCACTTATCCTGACACAGCTGCCAGGACAAAACCTCATGGAATTCACACAGAACCTTAACAGCAGCATTGGTGCCCTGCACTCCGATGTACAGAATGGGACCCCCAGAACTAGGAAATTTAGTTGTAAATTTTAGTGAACGGCTACCCCTTCTGACAAGTTTTCTTTCACTTTCATGGTCTACAGAAAGACTGAGGACAAAGGTTTAAATAAATGCTTTCTGACACAGAATGTACAAGCAGGACAGAGCACATCCCAAATCTAGGCAGGTGTGAGGTACGGTGGCTGAGGACTGTCCGTTCCCTCTGTATGCCTTTTCTTGGCTCCAAAGTCCAAAGAAGTAATCCTGGGAAGGAAATACTCCTGAATTGGGGTGGGTGGTCCTGACAGGAAAAACTACCAAGACTCAAAGACAGGGTGAACGGTAGGTAGGACCTAAGCCACCAAGTAACCTGTCTCACAACTCTCAAAGCATCTAGCAGCTTAATGACAATGACAGGATTTATTTCATCAAGGGTAAATATCCATAGTACATCATTTTAGACAATACTACTTCATGTTGTTTCAACTGTATAATTAATATATGTTTGTGGTGAATGTGTATATATGTAATATTTATTCAGTGTGACTTTTTGTAGGGAATTGTTGCAGGTGAATTGATTACTGAGGCAAATGTAGGACATAGCAAGTCAGTGGTTTGAATCTAAGGCATTCAATCCTTTTCATGGATACCATAATGTATAGTCCCCTCCTATGCAGTATCTTCACTGTCATGTCAAAACCAGAATTCATGAACTTGAGCCTGTGGTATCTAACTGGTAGAGAGTCAACTTGAATCTGTAAAGTATTACTAATGGATGATTCTCATTCTGAGTTCATAGCACTACGAAATGGAAACCCAGAGCATCTTGAGAAGTTCTTATTGTTTTTTTCCTGCAAGTCAGTAGCACAGCTGTGTAGTTGGTTTTGCTAAACTCATGATACTTAATTTGCTGACGTTATGCTTTCAGAAAAACTTTGTATTGCATTACTGGGAAGGAAAAAATATTGGTTTGGGAAATTTATCAAATATGTTAGTAGTTATTTATGACAAACTAATTTTTATTACTTATTTTGCTGTTGTTGTTTTTGTTGTTGCCAATTAGTGTAGATAAACATGAATTAAAGCAATGGGAAAGAAAATGAGGACATGCTATACGGTCATTTACTTCTCGTGCTGTTAGGGAGACACACTGCTTCCTGCGAGTATCTGAGAAGAATTGTTGATTCTGACTTCATAATCAGATTTCTCAGATGCCCTTAAAACATAAATGGTGATGCTTTTATTACTAAGGAAATCAAACAAATTCCAATCAACAGAAACTAAACTAATGAAAACATGTGCTTGAGTATATTTCATAGGTCTCTCCTGCGGTTCCTATTTTTGATTCATGTTCCACTTGAAGAAGTGAAGGGAAAGACACATAAGAACAGAGACATAGCATGAGACTGAGTTCTATTGCCTCAACGCTCCATCTATTTCTGTACCAAAGCTGTCTGAATAGATGTGGGTACTGCTGTTCTGTGTGTTGGGTTGGGGAGTAGGAACTCCCAACACTGTCCCTCATTCACCTATTTGGCAGACCTACATGTTTTATTAAGCTGTAAGTACAAGTCAGCGATCCCAGGTAAGAAGATAACAGTGGATTTAGACTGGGAACCTGCCTGATAATCTGGAGAGAGGCCTAGTAAACCTGAGATGCTCTAAGTCAGATTTTCCTTTGGGCAGAGTGTAGATTAGCTATCAATTTAACAACGACCAGGTCATGTGGATTCCCGCTATGTCCGCGTTATCCAGCAGTGTTGTGAGGCACAAGAATGCTGGGAAAGACAGGTACTGAGGAGCTTACACTATTGTTAGGGGGACATAAGACAAATCCAATAATAGGTGAGTTACAACATGAGACTGTCATTCAATGTCAAAGTGAGTGCTGGGAACGTGATTAGATTGGTTCCTAATTTGGGCACTTGGGAGACTAGAACATAGCAGCTGAGGTGTATCCTGCTGGAAAAGCATCTATGCCTCACCCACACAGGACTCTTCAGTTGGCACACCTTCCCAGTGCTTCCTCATTGTTCATTTACCACCCGTGGAAAAGGGAGGAAAGGGCAAAGTCACCAGCTGGAGAAAAGGGACATAGAAGGTTGGAGAAACAGGTGGGCCCAGAGTGTTACTGGTAATGGTGCTTCTTCTGGTGATTTGATCACAGATCTTTAGTAGGTCACAGATGGAAACATGACTGAGAGGCAGTGGAATGGTTATGAGCACAGACTTGGGAACGGCACTGACTGGGAATTCAAATCCAGCCCCACCATTTAAGGGCTGTGTGATCCTGCACATATTTCTGAGCCTGTTAGTAGTTCATTTTTCTCATCTGTGAAAATCAGATAATAATAATACTCAACTATTAGGGCTCAGAGGATCTAAAGAATTGAATCAGGTTCAGACGAGTGTAGGTGGGAAAGCATGGAGGAAGCAGCTCTTCAGGCAGAGACTACAACAGAAATGAAAAGACTAAAATTTCAGCTTTGATTCAGAAAGAATCATTTGGTCTATTAAAGTAGTTACCTGGGTTTCAGCTCCAAGAATTTTGATTCAGTAATTCTGGGACCCAATAAATTGCTGCTTGGTTTAACGTTTTTCTTTTTTTAGTTTTACAAAAAAAGCTGCAAAGACAATTCAACATTTTTGGGTACCCTTTCCTTACCCATGCTGTCTTCATGTAAACATATTATCACAGCACATTTATCAAAACTAGCAACTCAGCATTTGTACATTACTGTTAACTGCAGACTTTGGATTTCACCAGATTTTCTGCAGTTGTTCGTTATCTGTTCCAGGATCCAACTCCGGATTCTATATTACATTTAGAGAAGCTATATTTTTCATGGGCACTTTCAGTTGATGAGAGGAAGGTGGTCTAAGGACATCTTGAGAATCATCAAGACAAGGTAAAGGACGAAGCAAAGTTGTATTGCCCATCCCCACATTAGGGAGATGAGTGCAGTGCTCTTTCAGAAGGGAATGAGTTGGGAGAGGGCTTGGATATAGGTGGTTGATTTTAGAGTGGGGAGGGAATTGTCTCCAGTAGATGAGAGGGCTTACCTTAAAGCAGTAAGACACGGGTTCTTGATGGTAAACTGAATGAGTTTTGAAGTTTGCAATGCAGGGATGCTGCCTAAACTGAGGAGATACATATAGGGATATGGGCATGTCAGGGGGGTCAGCAGGTGCAGTGAGCTGGGAACTGCTGTTCAGGGAACACCAGAGGGTTTAGGATGGCTGAGAGAGTGGATTAGGGACACTAGAAGGGACTGGTTAACCTGGGAGCTATATTAAACTTGTGTTTCCTGGAACCTGGTGATAATGCTTTGAAATTGGGTCATAATAGTCACCAACATCAAGCATTGCTCCACCTCACACCAGCAGAAGGTCAAAGGGTGAAGGCTGTGATGATATTTTTGAGGGAGAGTCCTAAATGGCAGTGGGGAAAAGAAGGAAGGACATGGCAGGTACCCAAGGCTGTCCTTGGTCTGTCATCTTGTAAACAAGCTTAAACAAGTTTCTGAGTAAGTTCTCATTAGGTAGAACTAATAAAAATCCACAGTCTGAAGGTCTGGACAGGGAGTTGCCAAAGTCCATCCATCTAGTCACCACAGCCAGCAAGAGGGAAGAAAATTTCTGTAGGTTTGTGCTTTTATTGACATGTTCTTGTGTTAAGTCTTCATAACCTAAAGCTGGGAGGGACCCAAAAAACCAGATCGAGAGCCATTCTGTATGTCCATTTAGACTTGGGCTCAGGTGTCTAGATAGAATAACAATACTAAAGGTTGAGAAAAAATATTTTGTTCGAATTTATATTGTGTGATTTATTTAAATGACTAAAAAGTATTTCCTTCCTGGTTTCTGAGTCAGGCCTAGGCCTCAAAGATATAGACCTGAAGGTTGTTCAGGCTCTGTGCAGCTGAGTTTGGCTGCAGGAAAGCTGCCTACCTTGCAGCCAGGAGTCTCTTGCGGGCCTCCTGATGCTGTTTGTCTCTGGCATCAGAGGTCTTATCACGGCTTTTGCCTGGCTTGGATTTGCCTGGCTGCTTTGGGGCCAGAATGGGTGGTTTCTTCTCTTCCCTCTTCTTCTCGGGAGCTTCCACCAACTGCCAGCTGTTGGACTTGAGGTGGTGGAGTTCAGCAAACTTGATGCTGATGTCTTCAATGGACAGCTGTAGCAAGTCCCAGAACCCTGCCAGGTCCTCTGCTGTTGGACATGGGTTGGCATCAGGGTTCAAGTTTTGCTCACACAGGCCCCGGAACTGCTAGAATTTCTGGGATATCAGTAGCTGGGCACTGCCCACAGTACTGAGAATGTTTCCCACAATGTCTTCAGAGAGGTTGTTCTCTTTGGTCTCCTTGTCCATCTGGCAACACCAGCCTTCCAGCCACTCTGTTTCTACCTGCAGTAGCTTCAAGAACCAGGAGCCATCTTGGCGGCAGGCCCCTTGCTGTGCTGCCTCTGCTGGGGAACTGGAGGTGGTCTGCAGCCAGGAGTCAGATGGGGGCATTGAGGATGACTCTAGGTTGCTGTTTTCTCTAGAAGAGAGGTTGTACTTGATCTGGGATATCATGGGGGACTGCTGAGGGCTGCCATTATGCTTTACATAATGTTGAACCAAGAGCATTTTACTGCTGTAAATGAAAGCCAATTCTGTTAGTGAAAGTGAATGCTGATGGAGTTTGAGTGTTAGGTAGTCCTGGAGGCTCCTTTCAGATGACTTATAGCACAAGTCAATGGCATCTGGGGTACCTGTGCTAATGTCTTATTGGGAGGATGTGCTATGAGAGGGGACACTACTTCACTAGTCATCCTCTACCTAAGCCCCGATGGACTGGAATTTGGTAGGGGGACTGGACTCCTCTTTTGGCACAGTATGAATGCAGTGAACTTCCATTTCTATAGGAGAGAGTTTCCTTTTGGGGGTGGCCTCAGAATGGAATTCAAAGCTGGTCAGGCTCCCTGTTCACTCTTCAGAGCTTCATGTTTTGGGGATAGTTCTGGGTTCTCAGAGGCTGGGATGACTGCACCCTGTGTTTCTCTGGGTGGTTGTGTACTGATGTCCAGGCTGTCTGACAAGTTTCTCAGGCCCAACTGACTTGTCACCTCACTCTTGTGGTCCTGACTGTCCAGGTAGAGGACCTGTGCAGACACAGTACTGCTCTGCACCATGATTGAGATGAACAGCTCTGATGTGGTGCATGGAGAGACCCGTGGCGGGATCTTCTCATATGTCATTAGGTATGATGGATTTCTTAGGCTACTGGTGCTGGGAAATGGCGAGAGGGACTGAAGGAAGACACTGTCCTCTTGAGAGCAGCCCAACTGGATGGCACGCAGGTAGCTGTTGGACCACAGTTTTCTAACCCGATCACTGAAAAGGACA
>PVJL010020125.1:0-12587 GCA_004026885.1 Lyroderma lyra
GCTGGGAGCCTGCACCCCGGGGTCCGGTGCACCCCAGGGTCCGGGTCCCAGCCGAGCCCCTCCTGGCTGGGGAACTGCAGAAAGCCCTCAAACATGGCTGAGCCCCACTTGCTTTATTTGTGAAAAGGAAACCACCACCCCTCTGGGACAACGTGGTGAGGAGGTACACGATCTCCTCAAGTGCCTAGGAACCAAAGGAAACATCTAATCGCATCACCCCGCACCCAACAGAATGGGGCACCCGCCACCCAACTAGCGGCTGCGTATGCTAGCGCTTCTCATCCTGCCTTCCGTGAAAACCATTAGTAAAGCTTTGTGATGTGCCCTCCCGGGCATCTGCTCTGATTGCTGGGAGAGGTGAGGCCCGGGCACCACTGTTTTTAAAGCTCGCCAGTTCCGTCTGACAGGCAGCCCGGGCTAAGAGCCCGCAGGAGACCAGGTTCTAGGAACATACCTGCCACCAGAGCTTCCAAGGTCCCTCACCCAGCCGCACCCGCGCCTCTGACGTCCGAGTCAGCGCCTGCCCAGCCCGGGCCTGCCCGGCTGCCCGCCTATGGAGTGCACGTGGGGTCTGCACAAGTTGGCATTCGGTGTGCCTGGGGCTCCTGCGGCCGTGGTCTCCATCTGTGTCATCGTCGTTAGGGTGGGGAGGACCATGCTGGCCCTCTCCACCATGAGCACCTCCGAGGGGGAGTGGCCTTTCCTCCCAGTGAACCCTTCCGGCGGCCGAGCGGGTTTGCGAAGGCTCGGGAGGGGCAAGCGCCCAGCCCAGCGGACGGCCCGCCGTGGGGGCCTGGTAAAAATTACCCCCTACCCGCTGGGCACCTAATGTCCCTGAGATTCAGAGAAGTCGGTGACTGCTCCAAGTTACAAGGCTGGACCACTGAGCGGGCCGAACCGTGTGAAGCCGGGCGCAAGGCCCTCGGCACACCGCCGGAGGGACAAGCTTTGCTTTAGCACAGGTTCCCGAACTTTCTCCACTTGTGACCCCTTCTAAACCCATTTCCACAAACTGTACTCCTTTGGTTTGAAAACAGCTGTTTTTAAGCAGACACGTTTGTTCCGTGCCTATCTTTAGGTCAAGTAGAAACGAGGGAGTAAGTTAGGAAAGACACATTACTACCCCAGAAGTACGGACCACAGATTTGATTTCACAACCTTCGTGACACAGTTACGTATGGGTCATGGGGGTCAAGTATTTAAACATTAAATTAAAAAACTACTTGAAAAGAGTCACGATGAAAGACAAAGCACTTACTTTCACTCAGTCAATAACTAAGCTGATCAAACAGTCCGGCTACAGATGTAGTCACACGTTTGGGGAAGTTCTAGAAACATGCAAATGCATTGCTCTGAAACTCGGTGTTGCGGCTAGCAGAAGGGCGGTTTGGGGGAGGGTGCGTAGCCACGCCCTCGCCATTCGCCAATGTGACCTCCTTGTGACGTGTCTCCGAGAAGGGAGATGCAGACTTGACATCGATCGCTCCATAACTAACGTTTCGCATGTTTTGTTTGTGTGCCATTACTGATTACCTTTCGCGTACCCCTGACCGGCCCAGCACGAACCCCCGGGGGCCACGCGCACCACCGCTCGGGAAACCATGCTCTCAGGAAGAGAGCTTTCCAATTCACGTGAAGTTGGGCCCCATCTAGGCAGTCAGGAGGCCATGATGGATGGCTGGAGTCACGTGTCAGCGATGGCAGGAGGCGGTTACCTGGTTTACTTTCTCTGAAAACCGAAGGGGAGCTGAGCTGCTCCAGCAAAGCAGGATGAGCAGTGCCTGCTCCCCTTCGTAACAGCCACTCCCCACTCCTGGGAGGATGAATGGCCCCCCAAAGGGAGGCCGTGATTTCCATCTGGCCATCAGCTGAGTCCATTGAAGGCTGCCCCACAGCTGCAGCCTTGTACAGTGGGCTCCACGCACCCTGCAGGGTGGGGGTCTCCTGGCTATTGTGCGTGCGCCTGCTCCACCCTGCGTGTCGCTTCTAAAGCGACATCTTGGCTTCGCCCAACAATCACTGAGTCAAGCACTTCAGAGAAGGAAAATGCCACTTAGGTCACTCATTGACAGCAGAAAGCCAGAGAACTTTCAAGTTCGGGGACTGTTCATGAGACATTCTCAATCATAAGAGACCATTATTAGGATCTTTGTAATATCCATGCACTTAATATTTTGGGCTCAGCTTTTTTTTTTTTTACTTAATTGGTATAAAAGGGAAACAGATCACCAAAGTAACTGCAACACAGAGTTTCAGACCAAAACCTTGAGCCTGGGGACATTTCTGTCCGTTCAAAGGGAAGAAGAGTAAATGGTTAGGATATCCCAGCCACCACCCTGAGACTCTGGGGGTTAAAAGGGGGTTAAAAAGGGGACAACTATCCAACTCGGTAGCCATTGTACTTTCAACATCATGGCACATGCCCCAGATGAAGGCACCCTGGGTAACCCTAAGGCTGATGGCCATTGGCTGAACTCCAGCTGCACACGGAGCTCACTGTGGGGTCTTTTGGGTGAATTAACTCAGTCCCACAACAACTGTGGGGAATGCAGTGTCACAGCCCCCAGCTTACTGATGAGAACGCAGAAATGACCAGAGGTCACTCAGCCACCCTGTCTCCTGTCTACTTCAGCCAACTCGGTGGCCCACGGTGCAGGCACCGGGAAAACACCATTTAGAGAAAGCGCTTGATATTCAATCAACAAGACACCCACTTGCCCAGCCGCGGCTCCCCCCCCCCCGCCCCCAGCCAGCGGCACCGGCAGGACGAGGGTGTTCGCATGGCGTGTGAAGTGGCAAAGTCTGTACAGACACGGAGAAACGGTGGTCCTTCAGGGGAGCGCGCATGGGTCACGAAGAAGACACACAGATTCTCATGATGATTGGACACCGTGGACTTCAGAGGGTCAACTTGATTACTGCTATGGTGCTGCGAGCTGCTGCCCTCGGGGGGACCTCGGCGAAGGGCACAGGGAGCCCTGTGATCTGTGCTAGCAGCTGCCTGCGACCTACACTTAGGACGAGACGTTCATTTTAAAAGCACGTGTGACTGTGGGAAACGTTCTGCAGATGTAGAACGTTCTGTTCATTCTTTCCAAGCAGCTTGCCCGTGGATTTTATCACGCGAACCTGTTTCTTACCACCTGAACTTGCCCACCTTCCAGGTGGCAAAACTGAGCTTCAGAGAGCAAGTGTCGCTTACGGAGGGTGACAGCAAGGATTCGGATCTATTTCACTTCAAACTGAGCAAGAAGTCAGCGTGGCTCGGAGGGGCTGTTTATGGTTCAAGTACCGCCCTCGCATGTCCCGAGCACCTACTGTGCGCAGGAAGGATGTGGGGAGATTATTCTCTGTCCTCAGTGACCACACTTCATTGGGCATCGCCAAGCCAAAAGGTGGGAAAACTTCGGGGTTGAAAGATGCTCTCCGGGGGTCACTGCGGTGACGAGAGGAGGCCAGAGCGCCCACCCTGCTCTGCCATTTCCTGACTCTGTGCGGTCCCCCTGTCTCCACAAATCTCATGTCAGAGACCGTCCCCCAGAGCCCAACACCCTCACTTTACACGGGAGGGGAGCCATGACCTTGTGGGGTCTGGTCCACATGGCCATTTCAGTGCCCAAAGACGGTGGCCATGCCCCGAAGGGGCTGCTCACAGTCACTTGGGTTCGTTTAGCAATCCAGCAGCCATCTTCCCTGGGCTCCGTCTAGAAAGCTCCATGCTGTTTCTAAGTCCGGTGATTTTACCTGGACAGAAAGACCGCGGCTGTGCTGGGCACGTGGCAGGGGTCGAGAAGGCTTAGACAACGCGACTAACCGTATTTCACTGTGTAAATGCGCCCCCGTGCATGATGTGCAGCCACGTTTTTGGTCCCAACTTTCAGGGGGAGAAAACCTCTCGTTTTAATTTTTCATTCAAATTTTTATTTGTTTATGTTTAGGTACTTGGTTGTTTTGTATTTTATTATAAAGGAATTTTAGCATTTATTTTTTAACATATTATGGTACAAGAAGTTTTACGTGCCAGGAACAAATTTACAATATCTACGTATCATAGGCGGCCAAGAGCTCGTCACTGTCCATGTCGCAAGTATCACCAGTGTCCTCTGAAGAGTCACCTTCCTTGTCCCAGTAACTTTATCGTCCTCAGTTCTGGCCATGGCATTGCTGGTGCCGCATTTTTTAAATGATGTCACAACCACTTTCTTCCTGACCCCAGTCCCCGACCTCAGGACCCAGTCACACACCTGGGCGCCACACGCGCTCTTGCTCCTGCCGTGGCCGTTAGTCATCACCCGCTGGCCGGTCCCCGACCTCCACGCTTTCTTCGTGAAGGCCTGGAGGAGCCTGTTTGCTGACACATCGACAGGCCGCGCCCTGATTATCGTATTCCGGGGCATTCTTTTGCATACAGATATCGTTATTGATTTCTAGAGTTACACTTTTAACTCATAAGCATAAATAAACCAATTTAAAGCATTTATATAGATATGGAATTAGTACGACCTTATTTTCCCTCACAAATTTGGGCAAAAACGTGCGCATTCTACACAGCAAATACGGTATTTACAAACTCCATTCAATCTCCTTAAACGTTTGAAACGCGGTGATACATTTCACTTGCTTGATTTTTAGTACTTCTAATGCTGACAGGGCAGGTCTAAGCTCTAGCAAGCAAAACCTCACTTACAATCCATTTTTGTAAATCTAAGGAAGTGAATGCATAAATATAGAAAAAGTCAAATTCTCGTAAATTCAAACTTTTTATAAATGGTATCAAACATAGCTTGACTCTTGAAACTTATCACAAGACTAAAATCAATTATACAAATGGCCTATCTGTCTAAGATGCCAGAGAAATCTTAAACACAGAACACACTGAGATGAGCCTCGATTTAACCCCAACATAATTACGACTATGGGTGTTTGTTCTACTTTATCACTTCCAATCCTATTTCTTTTACCGTCCCACTGCCCCATTGAAAGTGGGAGGTGCAGACATACTATCTCAGATGGGCAGATGACACAGGTTAAAAATGTGGGGCTCAGTGTGGGTCTGAGACTAGGACACAGTGTCTGAAGGCTGCATGCTTCCGGGATTAGCTCACCTGATACGGACGACCTTCAACAGCCTTCAGCTGAGATCGGTGTTGCAGCCTTCATCTCCTGAGTTTCTTCTGCCCCAGTCTTTTCCCTGACAGACCCGGGCAGACCACTCCCTTCACTGTCTCTGTATCTGGCTTGGAGCACATTCTAACAGTGCCCCCTGAACGCCCAGTGGTGTCGTATCTTTAGCAATTCTAATAACCCTCTAAGATGAATTCCCTTGTGGCCATTTTGCAGATGAGAAAAATGGGGATTAGAGACATTGAGTGATTTAATAGTCAATATACATGAAAGGTTTGGAGTTTCTTCTGAGACCTGCCCAATGTCCGTATTAGATTATAGGTCCCTACCACTCTGCTTTGTGTTTCTTCTACCTCAGCTCTCCTGTCAGTACCAGTGTCCTCTAACACGTGCCTTCTCAGGATCCCACTGTACCTGACAACTTTGTATTTAAAACCCTTTACATTTCCTTAAAGCAAAAAACTAAGCTTTAAAATTGAGGTAATAACAGCAAATCTGGGCTAATGAAATGTGACATGGAAACTCAAATGTCAGGAGAAACGACATTTAAATTCTCCTCAAATGAGAAACAGGTTTACTTATGTCCTTTACCATCACCTTTTATATTAGCTCATAACTTTTTTCTCATAATAGGAAATTATGAGAAAAAGAACCCAGCTTTGGTTTGATTAGAGGGTGATAAATATCGCACTGGACACTGGGTTGTTAATTTGGCAATAAAAGTGTAATCAGTGGTTTTTAAGGGCTCAGAATAACTTTATTTTGATCATTATGAACTGTATTTGATGTAACACTCTTTCCTTTCCCTGCAGACAGATAAGCTTAAAGAACTTGAGTGAGGTGAGTAAAAACTTCGTCCAAGGAGCCAAAGATGGGAATCTTTTGTGCATTAGGTGTCCACAATGGGGAAGGTACTGTTTGCTTCAGATACTCTCTCCCACTGATCATACTAGTAATATGTACTACGAGCCCTATTTTCAAGGGGAGAAAACTAAAGCAAAACAAGTTAATATCCAGATTTTAAACCAAGATCCTATTTGCCCACCATGTTCAGTGTCTACTGGTTGAATGCGGACAAGAGTGCGCTCAGTGCCCACGGAAGACAGCGTGCCCCCACCTCTGTGGCTGCTGTTAAATTATTATACCTAGCTGTTTGTTCTTCACAAAGAAGACAGGACTGCAAAGTAGGAGAAATAGAAGACACAGCGTCCCACGGGCCTGGGTTTGCCACCTACTCATTCTGTGGACGTCGGCCAGTCTCCCCACCCCTCTCCCACCCCCACTGCTGCTTTCCTGGCCATGAAATGGTGATGGGTGTGCCAACTTCGCCAAGCTGTGATAAAGGCTAAGTCAGCCCAAGGAAACACGTAAACGACCCACTGAGAAGCAGAGGCTCAATAAATGGCTTGAAAGATATGCCTTAGACAGAGAAAGCTATACAGACGGAGATACCTTAGAGTCCCCAGAGAGACATTTCCTTAGGGACTGGAGGCAAGACACCCAAGGGCACGAGTGTCCTCGTGTCACTGCCCTGGCCTCCGAAGGCATTTGCTTCTTGTCTTAGCACTGGGCTGATGCTGTTACATCTCAGCTGCAGAAGCTGATTTCTTCCTTCCTTTGTCTTTCTTTTGTTTGCTTAATGGCATTGTGAGTGTTAAAATCACATGTCACATTTCTAACATGGGACTCAAACAAGACTTTGATTACCTCGAATCCGTAAGATGGTCATGTCAAGGAGCAAGACACAGAACTGCGGCAGGAGAGGCCAGCCGGGTTCTGCTCAGGACCTCACCAGCTCACCCGCCTCTGGAAGATGAACTTCCAGGTGCCGCCAGGGAGGAGAAAGTTGGGGTTGCAGCCACACACCCAGAGGGACCACCCACTTCTTCCTGTGGGTTGGATCTATGTATCCCAAGTAGCAGATGGCTGCCCCTCAGGGTGACCTAGAGTCCGTCACTCATTGGTCAGTCTGAAAGGACAGCAGGCCCCCAGTCATTAACAAACAAGACAGAGACGAGGTCATCAGCCTTGCACAGCAGGATGTGTGTTTCCCACCCACCTTTCTTTAGCATTTGCTAGAATGTCACAGCATCTAAAGAACCATAGCCCTGGAGGGAAAACACATTCTTCCTCCTCTTTTGCCCAGATAGTTCCCCATAGTGAGTCTGGGCCACACGTCAGGGCCAATTCTCTATCACAAAAGCTTATCCCATCGGACCAATGTCGTGTGTGTGTGTGTGTGCACGTGTGTGACCAGAATCTTGGGGACCAGAATCCAATGGTGGTCTACCCAGCCCGACTCCGAGTCACAGAGCACTGTATAGTTTTCCAAGAAAGTAGAGACTCATGGTCTCATTTAATTCTCACAAAACCCTAAGAGAACAGGTCGCCTCAGAGAGGCGGAGAGACTCGCCCATGTGCCCGCAGCGGGCAGCACACTGGGCTGGCCCCAGATGCCCGGAACCCCGTCTCCTCCCCACCCAGTGAGTCTTCACCTCAGCAAATACAGAGAAAGAGACACTGCTGAGCTAAAAGAGCAAATAAAAATACAAATGAAGGAAGAAGCCGGAGGAGGAAGAGAAGATGGGAGGAAGCGAGGAGAATAAAGGAAACATGACTATTTAATTTGAATGTTTATTTTCTAACCACCAAAAAAAAAAAAAAAAAAGAAAAAGAAAAAGAAAATAGTTCAAGTAGAGAAATGAGAGAGCCCTCACGCCACTTTTTAAATCTCATTTGATTTTCAACTTCAGAGCCCTCCAGCAAAGTGTTGACTGGGTCTCAATTACAGAAAGCAGTTGCTCCCCCAGACAATTGGCCTGTGAGCCCCCCATACAGCTCGGCTCCCCTCTTCTTTGACAGGCCCGGGAAGTCCAGCCAATCCAGACCGAGCACTTTGAACTGCCAAGTTCAAAGTCCTGGGGAAGGCTCGGTGGGGAGACCTCCAGGCCACTCGTGAGAATGGATTCATTACGCTTTTGACTTAGCCTGTGGATTTGCCTTGGTTTGCCGTCTGTGAGGAAATGTGTGCACTGTTCCCAGAACCCCAGGGGAGGCCCCGGTCTTTCAAACAGAAGGGCTTGTTGTTGGCTCGCTTCAGATAAGTCTGACGGTGCCTCTCTAAGCTGGTTGTGGCTAGAGGTCTCTTGTCTGCGAAGCAAATGCCTATCAGGAGACCTGGGCTCTAGGGTCAGCTCGGCCGCAAGGTCACGGCGGGAATGAGGGTACATGGCACTCCTTTCTGGAAATCATCCCCAGACTGCGGGCTTTAACTTGTCAAGGACATCAGACCCTTCAGAAAATTTGCTGCAAGGTATAATAAACCTTCCCAACCCCAGAGGAAACGTGCATGTATTTACAGGGGGAGGAAAAGGTTAGCTTTTAATTTCAGAAGGTTCATAGACCCAACTAGGCCATCCAAAGACCTCTTCCGTCCCCCAAGTTAGGAAGCTCTTGTCTAAATGAGACCTGAGCTCCTCCCTGGCTGCATGAAAGGGACGTCAGAAAGTTACGTAGTTACATCAACACGTGAGCGAACACTATCCCTCTTGTGAGGCTTTTTGCTTCTTCGAGAGTGGAGTAGGGCCCAAGGATCCACCAAGCACACAGATTTTCCAAATGAAGAATGATCAGGAATTCTACCACTATTAAAGAAATAAAGGTAAGGATATGTCTGGAAAGATACATTTAAAAAGAATCATGTGGATAGTTTCATGCTCGTTTTTTAAAACAAAGAAAATGAACCAGAGCCTCATCGCTTAAAAAAACCTCTATTAATAGTTGCATCTTTTCAAATCCCTTTATATATTCGCATGCGTGCACGCACAAACTCAGCATGTAAATATGTCATGAGCCACATTTTTATCCTGAATGTTTTATGTGATGTTGAGGCCCACTTACGGTATAATCTTATTTCATACTCCACATAAATATTACAATACATTTATAATACTACAGTAAGTATATGACTAGCACCAGAATGTGCTCAAAAGTTCCCTCTTGGGTGGGCATGTCGAGTGTTTTGACAGTGGCATTAGGTCCAGCTTTTAGTCTGCTTTCTTAGAGAGTCTCCTCAGTGGAATCACTGAGATAAGAATCAGGGTATTTCTAAGGCTCTCGATGGCGATGGTGAAATTGCTTTCCAAGAAGTCAAAGCCGTTTTGAGACCCATCAGCAAATTGTATGCTTGCCTGTTACGTCACGCAGATGATAAAATGTTGATTTTTGCTTAGTCTTCATTTGCATTGTTTGCAGCTTTTTGAAATCTCTATACCAACAAAAATTTTGCCCCAATGCTACTAACAAATTGCTCTTAAAACACACATAGTATAATGTAAAGCTCTCTGTCACCAAGAGTTATTCAACATCTTTTTTTTTTTTCATTTAATACAGGTCCTTGGAACAGAGAAAGGTAAATTGTTTACATTTGTTCTCATACCCTAATACCACTGGGTTAAGTTCTGTTTCCGACTTAGAGGGTTGGTTACCTGTTGAAAGGAGTGATGTTTCAGGGCCTGGGACGTATGATCGTGCGGGCATGATGACGTGATCCAGATGGGTCCAGGACCTCACAGTCTGTTCAAGAATCCTCTGGTCTAAACAGGCGGATTTAAGTTGGGGCTGGGCTAGTGGTCTGTCTTCAGCCACAGGCTACTGACAAGGAGGTTTGTTGTCACCCCCTGCCACTTTGGGAAGACATGGCTGGTCACAGCTTGAGAGCAGCTCTTGGTCTTTCCAACTTTGATGTCACCCAAGCGCACACACACAAATGTGCACACTGTTGGTGTCAGCGCTGTGACAGCACGCAATCCAACACTCACTTGCTAGCGGGTAGGATGCTAAGCGGGTAATGGCTTCATGCCCCCTTTGAACTACTGTTCACCATTCACCCAGAATGATGAGTCATGACCAGGGCCGAAGGGCCTGAGCCCAAAGCATTACCACACGCTGCATGGTTTGGCCAAGTTGCATCAGCTCTGTGGGTCTCAGGTATGTTCTTCTCTATATTGAGCAAGTTAGACTTGAACGAGGCCTCGTCTCGGTTTGTGGATCCCCGAGGGCCCTGATGGAGGAGTAGTGGTCTGTGGGCAATTCTAAATGAATTTAAAACCTACAGGAAATGGTGCCCTCTTCCACACTGGAGCTCCGCACGCTAACGGAAGTGTTGGGGTGCTGTTGCCCCCGGCTTCGATGGTTTTCAATGTGACACTGTGCCACTGTTCAGCCCCTAAGGGGCTAGTGCTCTGCATGGCAGTTGATGACTTGAAATGCTTTTATAGGCTGTGTGACTGACTAGTGGACCACTGATGGACTCCAGTCACATTTCAAGTCCTCACAGTCCTTCAAATGAAGACACATAGGTGTCTACGTGCTTCCTTAACTTTATTGCTTACAACCACGACCGCAGAAGTGTGGTATGGGATTTCACATCGTCGTCGTATTGTGTGTAATTCTGGGTAATTCTGGATGGCCGGTTAAAATCTGTTCATGATGAAAAGGAAAATAAAGTGTGGGCACACCAATGGCATAGGTAATTACTATGGAAATAGAAAAGACGCATGCCTGGTGGTAACTCAGGGGAACTGTGGGCATGCATCAGCCTCGGGGGGGGGGGGGGGGGGCTCTCCTGCCCTACCACAGGGGGGCTAGGAGAATGCAGGGGTGTGGGCCAGCACTGGGCATCCCCGGCCCTATGCAGCCCAGAACACTTCTCAGGTTTAACTTGTTGTTTATGCGTCTGGGTAACGTTTCATTTGAATGCAGAATCCCACACGGCCCACTTCCAAACCACCTTCCATTGCAATATTCTGCCTCTCCAGAAGTTCGGTGAGTTCCAGGCTCAACACTTTGGAGAACAGTCATGAATATTCAACATTTAGTAATAGTAGTGGATAGTCAGTAATAGTCATGAATATTCAATATTCAAAGCGATTGTCAGAGCCTGAGGGGAAGTTACAGGATGCGTGGGGTTCCAGTCACCCCGACCACCCACAGCCCGCTCCTAATCACCCCAGACAGCTTGGTAAAAGCCTAGTCATCTGTCAGGCCTCTGACAGTCCCCAACCCCTTCCCTGTGCACCTGACCGAATGCTGTGACTCCCCGGCACAGTTCCTCATCACCAGATAAAGCTGGAATCCTCGCTCCTGTCACCAAATCGAAGTGCTCCAGAGATCCCTCTTGCCGTTGCCAGGTAAGGAGCCAGGAACCCCTTCTGGGGTCCCAGCTTTGGGGTGAGGCCAGGTGCTAGAAGTTCTTGACCTTTGACAAGAAACCGAAGGAGGAGGCTTCTGGGAACGCTGGGGTCATGGCTGTGACCGTAGCCATTGTGTCATTGTCCCTGCCTTCTGGGAGTGAGCAGGTGCTGGAGAGGCATGTGACGTCTGAACACCCGGCTGTTAACTGGGTCGGACTAACTGGACTGGGTGCCCATCAGTCTGGAAGGAGAAAGGGGACCCCTCTAGACGCTGTTGACGACGACACCAAAGCTCTGCTTTCGAATTGCACCTTATAGGTGGCCAGGGCTTGACAATGTCATCATGTGACTAAAAATTTGCCTGATCGGGTTGTGACAACTGTCATCCCAACTGAAGAGTCTAGGGGGCCAAGGCTCAGGCTGGTGATTCATTGACCAAGGTCACCGTAAATCAGTGGGGGCTCCCTTAAAACAAAGTCCAGGGCCTCCAAAATGAGTGCTCTGTAGCCCCCAGGCCCCCAGTCTGCCAGGGGCTTCAGCCTCAGTTCATGCCACTCTGCCGCTGCCCACTGTCACCTGACACGGGCTGTCCGCACTTGCTAGCTTTCTGTCTGCGCCCCCCGTAGTGCCCCCTCACCCTCTCCCTACTTGGAAAACTGCTTTCCGGCCATCAGACCCAGCCTAAAGCCCCACTGAACCAGGAGACAGTGCTGACCCATTCCGCAGAGGGACTAAGTGAGACCAGAGACGCTGAGGCCCTCAGCGCTGAGGCCAAGTTCACCTCCACTTGTGAGCGGCCTGTGGTGCCTGGACTGACTTGATTCTAAAACTGCCGTCGGCGGGTCCTGACTGTCCGCGGCCTCTGCCTACAGCCAAGAGGCTGCTGCCCTCACTCACCCGATGAATACTCACAGGGAAGTACCCTGCTGGTGGCCAGCTGAGTAGTGGTCAGGAGGAATTGCTTGGGATGAGACAAGGTCACTAGCAAAGCACGTGACCCTGGGCAACGCCACTCCCCTTAAGGTGGAGCTGAGAGCAGAACCACGCCTGCTGCAAGTGCCCAGTAACTGTCAGCCGCCATCGCCAGGCCCGGACATCAGGGCGGTCTTCACCCCCCTCCCCCACCCTCGCTTTTTGCCTGTCCTGTGTCCCACCTTCAGGAATTTGTTCTCACTCTTCGGCCTGTGGGTGTTAGGGCTACAGCTTCGGAACTCTCGTTAGGCTGCCCTCCGTTCAAGGCCCACTCTGGCCCAAAACTCTCCCCACTCC
>PVJL010020126.1:0-12588 GCA_004026885.1 Lyroderma lyra
ATATATTTTTTTAAAATTCATTTTTATTGTTAGACTTATTGGGGTGACATCTGTTAGCAAGGATTACATAGGTTTCAGGCATACAATTCTACAGTGCATTTACAGCCAATTTAGACAACTTCAAAATATGAGGAGGGAAACAAGATCAATTGGAAAGACTTCCTAAAGTCATGTTAACTCTTTCACTGAGAAGTCACATTAGTTCCATTAGACAACCTACAAAATGGTCACGCCCTAACCTCTGAGGTCACTGCTTACAATTGAACTGTGAAAGGAAAGGCCAGGAAGCTGCACAAGTGACCGTAAACTGATTACTAAATCCTGTCCAACTACACAGAGCTGGCTGTGAAGAGGTGCTAAATCACCGCACAACCTTGCATTTTGTAAGTGTTTTTCAAGTGTATGAATTGTTTGCTTAATAAAAATGCAAATTGAGGAAATGGTGTGGGATGGAAATGGGGGTGACCATAAAGAGCTCAGACTTCTTCTCCCTAGTTAGAGAGTGTGCTGGGGGACGTCAGTGAGACTAGGGATGCAGCTGGGATTTATCTTTGAGAAAGAAGGGGAAGAACAGGGTGAGAACAGACACTGAAAACAAAGAGGCATCTCTAACAGTAGATCCAAATGCATTACCTGCATTACTTCTCCTTGGCTCAGTATCCTCTGCATTGACTGACTTAGTTTCTAATGTAAATTGGAGGGGTTTTTTAGCTCTGAAATGCTGCCAAAATGAAAAAAAAATATTTTTGAAATAAAGAATGAAATTACTTTCATCCACCATCCCACAACATTTAGATGACACATTGTGCACCATTTCTAGGTTCCTCCACAGGGAAAGAGGTAGAAGTGAGGCAATTCCCATCAGGTACAATGACTGAGGCAGCAGAACAATCTCTGTCCATTCTGGGAGATAAAATAATGAGAAAAGTGGCCGAGGGCAAGATGGTGACTGGAGAGGAGGTCGCTAAAGCTTCTCCCAGAAAACACAGTTGAACAGCCACCCAGGAACTAAGAAAGAGCACCATGAGTGACAAAACAGTAGCTGAAAAATCCACGAATCGCAAGTAAACACCTGAAGGTTGGAGAGAAAGCGGGGAGCGGGAGAGAGGGAAGGGGGCAGCGACAGACTTCAACAGGACCTGATCACTGCTGACTATCTGGGAGCAGCACTGTACATGGAAGGGGAGAGACTGAGGAAAAGCCCTGGGGGACCTGGGTTTTGGAACGGTGTGTTGAGGATGGACTTGGGGAGCCAGCCTCTGGAACTTTTGAGTGGTAGCTGCACTGGGTGAGGACTCTGAACTGCAGAGATGACACTCCAGCTCTAGGCCCCCTGGGGACCTACAGAGGGCTTCAGTTCCTGTTTTCAGCCCACTGCAAAGGCGACCCAACTGTCTCAGGTCAGACCCACAGCTTTGGTCTTGTGGAGCGTGCACTTCCTCATGAACCCCAGGGTTCTGAAAGAATTGTGAGCCCGTGGATGGACAGATGCTGAATCCAGGCTGAAAATATAGGCGGATATGACAGCATTTGCCCGGCCCAGCAGAACCAAACCAGAGCCCAGCTTTCCTAACAAAGGGCAGAAGGCTAAGCCACACTCACAGCGCCTTTTGTTGGCCTCTCCTGGGGATATATGTGCATAGCCTCCAAACGCTATCAGAAACAAGAAATAAACAACTCCCGTCTCTCCCAAAACTTGACCACCAGTTCAATCTAGTGTCTGCCCTACAGTAAGACACCACAAAAGTAACAATCTGGACACTGAACATAAAGCCCTTATGTCAAAGAGGAAGAACCCAGCAGACAGGATGATTTCCTTAAAAACTAAAACTCATCAGAAAGAACATGAAATTTATCCAGAAGATAGCTTCTTAGACCTGGAAATATCTGAGCTAAGTGACGGAGAATTAAAGTAGCCATTCTAAAGGCCCTGAGAGGAATGAAATCATATTGAAAGAGCACCATGGCTGAGATGAACAACATAAAAAAAAAAAAGAACAACATGAAAAAGAAATTCCGTGATCAAAAAAGAACAATTTAACAAAGAAATTCAGAACATAAGGAAGATTGAGATGGAAATGTGAGAAATAAATAATACAATAAAAGAAGTGAGAAATGAAATAACTTCCATAGGAAATAGGGACAACCAGATGAAGGAAAGAGTTAGTGAAATCGAAGATCAGAATATAGAAACAGCTCAGAAAGAAAAGGAAGGGGAATATAGAACCAAAAAGATTGAAAGAACTCTGCAACAACTTTCTGACTCCATGAGACAAAACAACATCAGAATAATAGGAATAGAAGAAGGGGCAGAGCAGTCTACAGAGAGCATACTCAAACAAATCGTAGATAAGAACTTTCCAAACCTATGGAAAGATCTAAAACCCCAAGTCCAAGAAGGAAACAGGTCCCCTTGATACCTGGACCCCAACAGATCTTCTCTAAGACATATGGTACTAAAGATGTTCAAAACTAAAGGACAAAGAGAAAATTCTCAAGGCAGCCAGGAAAAAAAGAACTATAATCATTTGAGGCAAACCCATCAGGCTGGCATCAGATTTTTCAGCAGAAACTCTGCAAGCCAGGAGGGAGTAGAATTCAGTATTCAGAAATTTAAAAGACAGAAACTTCCAGCTGAGAATAAATTATCCAGCGAAATTATCTTTCAGATATGAAGGTGGAATAACGAATTTCTCAGACACACAGAAGCGAGGGAATTTGCCAGCACAAAGCCAGCAGTCCGAGAAATACTGAAGGAGATTCTTTGATCTGAACAAGACATCAGGTAAAATCGAACAAAGTTTGGGTAACAAGAAAGAACCAAAAATAAAACAATAACAAACAAAGAAATAAAGTTGATCATCACTCTAAATGTTAATGGACTGAACTCACCAATAAAAAGGCACAGAGTAGCAAACTGATTAAAAAACCTTACCCATCCATATGCTGTCTTCAAGAAACACACCTCAGCCATAAGGACAAACACAGACTCAGAGTGAAAGTATGAGAAACAATACTCCAAGTAAATGGTAACCAGAGAAAAGCAGGAGTTGCCATACTGAATATCTATAGGAAATAAACTTCAGGTTAAAAAAGATAGTAAAGGACATTACATAATGATAAAAGGTACAATGCCACAACAAGAAGAGTGGACACTAATTAATATATATGCTCCCAACCAGGATGCAACAAAATATACAAAGAAACTACTAACAGATTTGAAATGAGAAACTGATGAATACACAATCATTATGGGTGACTTAAACACCCCACTAACAGCCATGGACACATCATCCAAACAGAAAATAAGTAAGGAAATATCAGCTCTAAATGACACATTACAGCAATAGAAAATATTTGACATTTACAGAACACTTCATAGAGAAATGGGAGACTATACATTCTTTTCTAGTGCACAAGGAACATTCTCAAGGATAGACCACATGCTGGGAAAACAAGGCAACCTCAGGAAATTCAAGAAGATCTAAATATACCAAGTGTATTCGCAGACCACAAAGCTTTGAAATTGGAGATCAATCATAAAAGGAGAACAGGAAAAACCACAGAACAGCTTATTTAAAAAGGACTGAATAAAAGAACAAATAAAAGATGAGATTTAAAAATATATAAAAAATAATGACAATGAAAATACAACGTATCAAGATTATTGGGACACAGCGAAAGTGGTAACAAGAGGAAAATTTATATCACTACAGGCCTATCTTAAGAAACAAGAAAAATCACAAGCAAATATCTTAGCATCCCATCTTAAAGAACTAGAAAAAGAGGAGCAGACAAAACCCAAATTCAGCAGAAGGAAAGAAAGAATGAAAATTAAAGCAGAGCTAAATCAATTAGAGAAGAGAAGGACAATAGAAAAAATTAATATTACGAAAAGTTGTTTCTATGAGAAAGTCAACAAAATTGAAAAACCCCTGGTGAGACTAATCAAATCATGAAAGGAAAGGACAGAAATATTCAAAATTAGAAATGAAAGGGGAGAAATTACCTTGATACCACAGAAATACAAAGGATTATAAGAAAATATTACGAAGGACTTATGCCACGAAATTAAACAACCTAGAAGAAATTGACAAGCTTCTAGAAACTTATAGCCTACCAAGACTGAACCAAGAAGAACTGCATAATCTAAATAGTGCAATCAATAGCAACGAGATTGAAATGATTATCCATAATCTCCCTAAAGACAAAAGCCCTGGACCAGATGGTTTCACCAACGATTTCTAGCAAGAATTCAAGGAAGAATTAACACCTATCCTCCTCAGACTCTTCCAAAAAATTGAAGAGGAAGCAATACTTCCTAACTCATTCTATGAGGCCAAAATTACCAGAATACCAAAGCCTGGCAAAGAGAACACCAAAAAAAGAAAACTATAGACCAATATCTGTGATGAACACAGATACAAAATTCCTAAACAAAATATTAACAAATAGAATACAACAATGTATCAAAAAGATCATACAACATGATCAAGTGGGATTCATCCTGGGAGCACAAGGATGGTTCAACATACAAAAATCAATCAATGTGATGCACCACATAAACAAAATCAAGGATAAAGTCCATGTAGTCATTTCAATTGATGCAGAAAAAGCCTTCCACAAGATACAACATCCATTTATGAGCAAAACACTAAATATAATACGTATAGAAGGAAAATATCTCAACATAATAAAGGCCGTATATGACAAACTCTTGGCAAACATCATACTGAATGGGGAAATGTTGAAGCCTATTCCCCTAAAATCAGGAACAAGACAAGGATTCCCCCTGTCACCACTGCTATTTAATATAGTGATGGAAGTTCTAGCCACAGCAATCAGGCAAGAGAAAGGAATAAAATGTATCCATATTGGGAAAGAAAAGGTCAAATTGTCACGATTTGCGGATGACATGCGAATGCTTTATATAAAAAATTCCAAAGATTCTACCAAGAAATTATTAGAAATAATAAACGAGTATAGTAAAATTGCATGATACAAAATCAATGTACAAAAATCAACAGCATTCCTATATACAAACAACGAATTCTCAGAAAAAGTAATGAGGGTGTCAATTCCCTTTGCTATCACAACAAAAAGTGAAATATCTGGGAATAAACTTAAGAAAGCACGTGACAGACTTAAACACGGAAAACTATAAGACACTTCTGAAAGAAATTGAAGCAGACATTAAGAGGTGGAAAAATATCCCCTGTTCATAGATAGGAAGACTTAACATTGTTAAAATGGCCATTCTGCCTAAAGGCATATACAGATTTAATGCAATACCTATTAAAATCTCACAATCGTAGTTTCATGAAATAGATTAAAAAAATTACTAGATTTATATGGAAACATAAAAGACCTCAAATTGCGAAAGCAGTACTACATTAAAAGAATAAGGCTGGTGGCATTACACTTCCTGACTTCAATTTATATTATGAAGCATCAATAGTGAAAACAGCTTGGTACTGGCAGAAAGATTAATATAGACAAATGGAACAGAATTGAAAACCCAGAAATAAAGCCACAAATTTATGGGCAAATAATCTTCGATAAAGGAGCAAAAAACATACAATGGGGAAAAGATAGCCTCTTTAGTAGGTGGTGCTGAGAAAACTGGAAAAATATATGCAAAAGAATGAATCTGAGCTGTGAACTATTTCCATATACAAAAATTAACTTAAAATGGGTTAAAGACCTTCATATCAGACCTGCAACAATAAACTGTATAGAAGAAAACATTAGTATTAAACTTATAGACCTGGACTCAAGGAAGACTTCATGAAACTTACCTCAAAGTCAGGGGAAGTAAAAGCGAAAATACATGAACTAAAAAGCTTCTGCACAGCAAAAGAAGCCATCAACAATGCAAAGAGACAGCCAACTGAATGGGAGAAAATGTTTGCAAATAACTCATCAGATAAGGTTCTAATATCTAAAATATAAAAAGAACTAATAAGACTTAACAAAATTCAAACCACGCAATTGAAAAGTGGGCAGAAGAACTAAACAGACACTTCTACCATGAAGAAATACAAATGGCCAGCAGACATATGAAAAAATGTTCGTACTCATAAGCTATCAGGAAAATGCAAATCAAAACCACAATGAGATATCACCTCATACCTGTGAGAATGGCTATTATCAACAGCCATTGTTATTATTCCTTGGAATAACAACATGCTGGAGAGGATGTGGAGAAAAAGCAACTTTGGTACAACACTGGTGGGAATGCAAATTGGTACAACCACTGTGGAAGGCAGAGTGGAGTGTCCTCAGAAAATTGGAAATTGAGCTACCATTTGACCCAGCAATCCCACTTCTGGGGATCTTGCCAAAAGATTGAAAACCTTTGTCCGCAGACTTATGTGCCCCTATGTTCATCGCAGCGCTGTTCACAGTGACCAAAACATGGAAACAACCAAAGTGCCCTGTGACAGATGACTGGATAAAGAAGTTGTGGTACATATACACAAGGGAATATTACTCAGCTACAAGAAAAGATGAAATATTGCCATTTGCAACAAAAAGATGGACCAGGATATCATCATGCTTAGTGAAATAAACCAGACAGGAAAAACAATGAACTGTATGACTTCATTCATATGCGGAATATAAAACTGAAAACAAAGAAAAAAGAAATGAAGAAACAAATAACCAACGGACACAATATATAGATTAATGTTTATTTGGGGACGAGTAGGATAGGGAGGGGAAAAAGGGGAGAGGGTGGGAGAGGAGGGAGGGGAAGCTAAATATAAGGTGATGGAAAGAGAAATCACATTAGGTGGTGAACTTATTATACAACAAGTTGACAATACCCTGTGGAATTGTATGCCTGAAACCTATGTAATCCTTGCTAACTGATGTCACCCCAATAAGTCTAAAAATAAAAATGAATTTAAAATAATAATAAAGGAAAAGGTCAAAGTGATCAGAAAATATCCTTTTTTGAAAATCAGAAGATTTGGCCCTCACATGGAGGAATGATTTCAATGTTCTAGGAAGGTTCTGAATAAGGAGAGGAATTAGATGTAAAAAGGTTCTCTAGACCATCTGTATTGAGTTTTATTGAATCAACTGAAATTTTAATTTTGATTCAGAGGATATGGGTAAGAGCAGTGCACTTTTATCACATGAACAGCTTTTTAAAGTGCTTATGACTATAACACCAAGCTTCCTTCCATAGCAGCCTTTAAATTCACTATGGAAATTATGCAGTTGTTTACTTCCTATCCAGGAAGAAAAAGCTGACCTGGGCTTAAAGCTTACTTTTCCCACTTTGGCATAAATAAAGCACCGAAGAGTAGGCATGCTACCTAGGAAGGCATTCTCAAATTTTAATTGTGTGTGCCAAGTTAGCTTCCTAAATTTGTTTCCCACTGAACCCTGGTCCCTGGTATTTATCTGACCACAACAGTGTCAAATGCTTCTCCAGTAAATACCTTACACTCTTTATCAATGAATGTTTATAAAGATTATGAAAAGAAACAATTTTGTAATAGTAAAAAAAACTTGTTTGTGTGTGTGTGTGTGCGTGTGTTTACCAAGATGTAAGCTTTCATATATTAATGAAGAAATACTTAAAAAGCAAACAAATTATTCTAACAGCAAAGTATTCATGTATATGTATGAGTGCATGTAAATTTATCAATATATAGGTTTTCATATATGAAAGAAGGAACATTGAACAGATTAGAAAAGCAAACAGAATTTTCTAACAGCAAAATGTGTGTGCATGTGTGTGTGTGTGTGGATACCAACAGGCTCATCGATTTGGAAGCTTTTTCAGATAAATAGGAAAAGAAAACTGCACTGAGTTAGGGGTGGAGAACACAGCTTTAGTCCTGCTACAGCTGTTAACCAATCCAGGTTTTAAAAGTTTATGAAAGTATGTAATGGGTCTCCTTTGTTTTCAGAGACTGCAGAAAGCAATGTCCTGCTGCTTATGGAATACGTGGCTATGCACTAGTCCGATGTCCAGGACACTTCTTTTCCCTCATGGCTGCCAATGCTCCTTCACAGGCGACCAGCCTCCCACCCCCAATTCAAGCACCTCACTCAAGGCTGGCTGTGGTTTCTAATTACCACTCTCGAAGAATAAGGAGAAAGAAGAAGAAGAAAGAAGAAAAAAGAAAGAAGAAGAAGAAGAAGGAGAAGGAGAAGGAGAAAAGCAAAAAGGCATTTTCATAAGATAAAGGAAGTGGGATGGGGGTGGAGCAGTTAAATGTGGGAAATTACTAAATTACTAGGTGTATGTCCATGTTAGTCCTTAAATCTACAAAGCAGCCCCTTAGCAACTATCACAAAGTACTTCCAAAAGTGAGGACAAGATTTACTTTCACCTGAATTATAAGACAGATCCCTTCTAAGAAAGAACTGGAATCACAGAAGCCTATTAAGTATGACCTACTTCTTGTGCAAATAATGTCAACTTATCAGTTTTGTTCAAGCTTAACCCATTTCCATTCCTATTTCCAGACTCCAAAGCTTACGCTGGTGACTATGATGCTACCTCTAAATTTTTCAACACCCAGGAACTGTTAAGAATGAGCTCGAGACGGCCGTCCACGAGCCACGAAAGAGGACCCCGAGTGACAAAACGGCTATCCACTAATCGCAAGTAAACACCTGAAGGTTGGCGAGAAGGGGGCGAGTCAGGGAGAGGGAAGGGAGCAGAGATTGCAACAGGATCTGAGCAGCACAGTTCGGGGGAGGGGAGAGGCCACGCGGGAGCTGGAATTTGCAACTTTAGAGTGGTAGAAGGGCTGAGCAAGGACTCTGAACTGCAAAGATGACACCCCAGCTCTAATCCGCCTGGAGATCTACACAGGGCTGCAGTTCCTGTTCCCAGCCCGCTGCAAAGGCGACCCTGCTGTCTCAGGCCAGGCCCACAGCTTTGAACATATGGAGCGGGCACTTCCTCGCGCACCCCAGGGTTCTGAAAGCAGTGTGAGCCCGTAGACAGCCAGGTACTGAATGAGGGCTGGGAAGAAAGACTGATTTGATAGCATTCACCCCAGCCAGCAGAAACAAGCCCTGAAACAGCTTCCCTAGGATGGGCAGAAGGCAGAGCTGCCTTTGGAACGCCTTTGTTGGCCTCTCCCCAGGATATATGCGCATAGACTCCGAACTCAGTAGGAGATCATAAACAAGAAACAAACAGCCCCCTCTCACCCAAAACTTGACCCCCCCATGCCACCTAGTGTCTGCCTTACAGCAAGACACCACAAAAGCAATAAACTGGACACTGAACATAAAGCCCTCATGTCAAAGAGGAAGAACGCAGCGGACAGGATGAATTCCTTAAAAATTAAAACTCCTCAGAAAGCACATGAAATTTACCCAGAAGACAGCTTGTTACAACTGGAAGGGTCTCATTTAAGTGACAATTTAAAGCAGCCATTCTAAAGGCTGTGAGAGAAATGAAAACATATGGGTAGAACACCATAACTGAGTTAAATAATATAAAAAAAGGATATAAACGACATAAAAAAGGAACTCTGTGAACAAAAAGAACAATTTAAGAAAGAAATTCAAAACATAAGAAAGATTGAGACGGAAATACGAGAAATAAATAATACCATAAAAGAAGTGAGAAATGAAGTAACTGCCATAAGAGACAGGACCAACCAGATGGAGGAAAGAATTAGTTATATTGAAAATCAGCACATGCAAACAGCTCAGAAAGTGGGAGACAAGGAATATAGAACCAAAAGGATTGAAAGAACTCTGCAAGAAATATCCACACCATGAGACGAAACAACATTAGGATAATAAGAATAGAAGAGGGGGCAGAGCAATCTACAGAGAGCATAGTCAAACAAATCATAGATGAGAACTTTCCAAACTTATAGAAAGATCTGGAACCCCAAGTTCAAGAAGAAAACAGGTCCCCCAGATACCTAGACCACAACAGATCTTATACAAGACACGTAGTACTAAAGATGTCCAAAACTAAAGGCAAAGAGACAATTCTCAAGGCAGCCAGGGAAAAAAGAACTATAACCTTTAGAGGAAAACCCATCAGGCTGGCATCAGATTTCTCAGCAGAAACTGTACAAGCCAGGAGAGAGTGGAAGCCAATATTCAAAAATTTAAAAGAGAGAAACTTCCAGCGAAGAATAAATTATCCAGCAAAATCATCTTTCAGATATGAAGGTGGAATATAGACCTTCTCAGACAAACAGAAGCTGAGGGAATTTGCCAGCATGAGGACAGCACTCCAGGAAATACTGAAGGAGGCTCTTCAGCCTGAAACAAAACATCAGGAAAAATGGAACAAAGTTGGGGCAACAAGAAAGAAACAAAAATAAACAAACAAAGAAAGAAACAAAAACAAAGAAAGAAATAAGTAATGTCCACAGGAAATCCTCACATATCAATCATCACTCTAAATGTCAATGGACTGAACTCACCAATAAAAAGACACAGAGTAGCAGACTGGATTAAAAAACAGAATGTATCCGTATGCTGTCTCCAAGAAACACACCTCAGCTGTAAGGACAAACACAGACTCACAGTGAAAGGATGGGATACAATACTCCAAGCAAATGGTAACCAGAGAAGAGCAGGAGTAGCCATACTGATATCTGATGAAATAAATTTCAAGTTAAAAAAGATAGTGAAAGACAAAGATGGTCATTACATAATGATAAAAGGCACGATTGAACAACAAAAGAGTTGACCCTAATCAACATATATGCTTTCAACCAGGATGCACCAAAATACAAAAAGAAACTACTAACAGACTTGAAAGGAGAAACTGATGAATACACAATCATAGTGGGAGACTTAAACACCCCGCTAACAGCCATGGACAGATCATCCAAACAGAAAATAAATAAGGAAATAACAGCTTTAAATGATATATTACAGCAATTGGACATCATTGACATTTACAGGACTTTTCATCCAGCAAAAAGAGACTACACCTTCTTTTCTAGTGCGCATGGAACATTCTCAAGAGTAGACCATATGCTGGGACACAAAAGTAGCCTCATCAAATTCAAGAAGATCGAAATCATACCAAGTGAATTCTCAGACCACAAAGCTTTGAAATTGGAGATCAACTGTAAAATGAAAGCAGAAAAAAAACACATATACATGGAGATTAAACAACAGCTTATTAAAAAAGATTGGATAAAAGAAGAAATAAAAGATGAGTTTAAAAATTATATAGAAACTAATGACAATGAAAATACAACGTATCAGAATTATTGAAACACAGCGAAAGCGGTAATGAGAGGGAAATTTATGTCATTACAGGCGTATCTTAAGAAACAAGAAAAATCACAAGCAAACATCTTAGCATCCCATCTTAACGAACTTGAAAAAGAAGAGCAGACAAAACCCAAAGTTAGCAGAAGGAAAGAAATAATAAAAATTAAAGCAGAGCTAAACAAATTAGAGAACAGAAAGACAATGCAAAAAATTAATATTATGAAGAGCTAGTTCTTTGAGTAAGTCAACAAAATTGACAAACCCCTGGCGAGACTAATCAAAGGACAAAAGGAAAGGACACAAATATCCAAAATTAGAAATGAAAGGGGAGGAATTACCACTGATACCACAGAAATACAAAGCATTATAAGCAAATATTATGAAGGACTTTATGCCACGAAATTTAACAACCTATAAGAAATGGACAAGTTTCTAGAAACTTATAGCCTACCAAAACTGAACCAAGAAGAACTGGATATTCTAAATAGACCAGTCAATAACAACGAGATTGAAATGACTATACCTAATCTCCCTAAAGGCAAAAGCCCTGGACCAGATGGTTTCACCAACGAGTTCTACCAAGCATTCAAAGAAGAATTAACGCCTATCCTCCTCAGACTCTTCCAAAAAATTGAAGAGGAAACAATACTTCCTAACTCATTCTATGAGGCCAACATTACTCTAATACCAAAGCCTGGCAAAGACAACACAAAAAAAGAAAACTATAGACCAATATATCTGGTGAACACAGATGCAAAAATCCTGAACATATTAGGAAACAGAATACCATAATGCATCAAAAAGATCATACATCACGATCAGGTGGAATTCATCCCAGGAGCACAAGGATGTTTCAACATATGAAAGTCAATCAATGTGATACACCATATAAACAAAATCAAAGATAAAGTCCATATGGTCATTTCAATTGATGAAGAAAAAGCTTTTGACAAGGTACAACATCCATTTATGATCAAAACACTAAATAAAATAGGTATAGAAGGAAAGTATCTCAACATAATAAAGGCCATATATGAGAGACCCTTGGCTAATATCCTACTGAATTGGGAAACGCTGAAACCTATTCCTCTAAAATCAGGAACAAGGCAGGGATGACCCTTGTCACCACTGTTATTTAGTATAGTGCTGGAAGTTCTTGTCACAGCAATCAGGCAAGAGAAAGGAATCAAAGTTATCCAAATTGGGAAAGAAGAGGTCAAATTGTCACTATTTGCGGATGACATGATCCTTTATATAAAAAATTCCAAAGACTCCACCAGGAAACTATTAGAAACAATTAACGAGTATAGTAAAGTTGCAGGATACAAAATCAATGTACAAAAATCAACAGCATTCCTT
>PVJL010020127.1:0-12588 GCA_004026885.1 Lyroderma lyra
CACACACACACACACACACACAAATGTCTTCCTTCTCTCCTCCTCCCTTTCCTAAGATGGAAAAAAAAATTTTTAATTTCCAAATGCAAGGTAGTATCCAGCAAGTAGCACTGGCCATGCTACCCGAGCTGGTGCCCCTCAAAGTGGGTGCCCTTAGCAACCCCACTCTGCAGATGAGGAAACTGAGAGTCAGAGTGCGCCATATCTTGGCCAGGTTCAGAGCTGGGGAACAATGGGGCAGGGATGGAACCCAGGTCTGCCCGCACGCTGCACCCGTGTATTTCCCCATCATGGTAAGTGTGTGTGCCTGTGTGTGTGTGTGTGTGTGTGTGTGTGTGCCTGTGTGCACGCGTGCGTGCCTGTGGGGGTGCATGTGAGTGCGTAGTGTGCGTGGGGGGTACGGCGTGTGCATGTGTGTACGTGTGCGTGCACACACGTGCACACATGTGTGGTCTGGTTGTCCCAGGGCACATTCGGAAACTTGACTTGGTCAGCACAGGCCGGGTGAGCTTACATGCAGCAAGCACTGGGGACAAGTACCCGCAAAGCACCCCAGCCAGTGGTCAGGGTCGCAGGGGAGCTGGGTCAGTCCCTGGAAGGCTGGTGGGCAGGATAAGAAGCCCCAGAGCAGAGGGGGCTACGGGGAGGCTCAGGGGCCTCACAGCAGATCCGCCCCTGGGAAGGGGGATCCAGTGTTGATGGGTGGTAACGCACTGTTCACCTGCCTCTGACCAGGACCCTCCACGTCTTCACGTGGTCCCCCGAGGGCCTCGCTTGAGTCAAATCTGCCCGCCTTTCCCCCTGTTTGGTCCTTCTGGGGACAGGGACCCGCCCCCTCCCTGCCCTCACCTCCTGCCTCACGACTTTGAACTTGGCTCTGCACGCACGTGGCCGGTTCAGGCCTCCGTGCCTGGGCCCGTGTGGTCGCTCTGCCGGAGCCCCCACGCGCACGGCTCTACCCGGCAGGTTCCTCTGCCCGCTGCCTAGGCCCACGCCCGCAGGCCCTCAGCGCCGCACGTCTCCCCGCCCAGTGCGCGTCACAGTGGGGACCGGCGGTTCGTCCGTCCCACTCCCGGGCTGCTCCCCTCTCAAGGGTGGTCTCACTGCACATTACCCCGAGACCTTGTGACCTGAGATGGCCATCTGTTAGCCTCGCCGACTCCGTGGGTAGGGGACTGAGGCTCGGCGGTGCCCGACAGCGTCTGTGGCATCAGCTGGAGTCGTCTGGAGGTTCCTTCACGTTGGGCAGTTGATGCTGGTTGCCCACAGAGGGCCTCAGGTCCTCTCCCCGTGGCCAGTCTGGGCTTCCTCACAGCATGGCGGCCAGCTTCCCCCAGAGAGACCATCCCCAAAGATGGAGGCGGGTGCAGGGGAGCTCCAGGGAGTGGGACAAAGACCACTTACTGGTGGGTGGGAGCTGTGTCCAGGCCACAGTGTAAGGAGGGTACATGGGCTTGTGGTCATTTAGGAAGATAGTGTCGACCTCACACTGCACCCCTCAAGCCCGGAGCGGGGCTGGCCCCCAGCAGGAACTCGGGGAACTTTGTTGAGCTCACATAGTCCAGTCACAGCCTCCAGAGGAGGACTGTGGCGCAGATTTGCCATCACTTGCTCAAGGTTCTCAGCTCTGGAAACAGGGGTCCAACTGTGCCAAACTGTCCCCTAGTGACCAGAGGCGAGATGTCCAGGAGTGCAGGGCCTGACGGCGTTGTCGTTGGGGGCCTGGCCTTGCTGCTCCTGGGACACGTGGGAAACTTTTGAACCTTAGCAGGTTCTGGCACAGAGTGTGATCAAGGCACGTTGTTTTGTCACTCTCCATTATCCTGGGGACCCTCCCCATCGGTAACGCCCTTAGAGATCTCTGCGGTCACTAGGGGGCAGTGTGGTGCAGCCTGGACCTGCTGCCGCCTGCCGAATGCCTGGGACTGGTGACCGGAGAGTGAAACTACTATGACTTACTGGGAAAGTTATTCAATGACTCTCGTCTCCCCAGAATGAAGCCACAGCCTTGGAAGTGACTTAGGAGGCCCCACCTGCTCCCTGGCCTCCCAACAGCCTCAAATCGACAAGGCCCCGGAGGTGTCCCCCACTGGAGTCACGCCCAAGATCCGCAGGTCGGAGCTCACTCAGCGGGACTGCCCGCGCCCACGTCCTGAGCGCGGTCACTGCACGATGACAGTAGGTAAGATGCCGTGACTGTGGGAGCTGGACGAAGGGCACTCAGGGTTCTCGTAATGATTTGTGTAACTTCTACGCAAGTCTCAAACTACTTCAAAATAAAAGGTAAAAAGATGCAAACCTGAAATGACATCTAACGATAGTGGGTTACACCTTCTCAAGCTCATGTGGGACACTCACCAGGATAAAGTACAGCTTCCTTTAACGGATAGAAATCATACAGTGTGTGCTCTCAGAACAGAATGGAATTAAACTAGAAATCAATAACTGAAAGATAAATGGAAAACCCCAAGGTACTAGGAGAGTAAACAACACTCTTTTAAATAATACGTGCATCATAGAAATCGCAAGAGAAATTTAGAAACACTCCGAACTAAAGGAGACTGAAAATACAGCTTAGACTGTGTGAGTCAGTGAAATCAGCTGCTGGAGGGAGATCTGTGCATTGAAGGCGTATATTAGAAGACAGACCTAAACTCAATCACCTAGGCTTCTACCTTAGGAAACTAGAAAAAGAAGAGCAAATTTCAATCACAAGTAAGCCGAAGAAACAAAAAAAGACACCCAAAAGTCCTTGTTAAATGTCTCAATGTTCAGTGTGCAATTTATTAGCAGAATTCCAGGTGGTGCTTCCCCAACGGCTGCTTATTTGGGTTCTTAGGTGTGGATCATGCTTGTCTGCAGCCTAAGGTGCCAGGGCACCTACCTTGTTTTCTTTGTTGTCCCCGAAGTTAGAGTTTGCACCTGGCCTCGGCCTCTGGTGAGTGGATCAGAGAGGCTGTGTGTCCCCTCCGCACCTCAGGGGCTCACCTGTGTGCACAGGTAATGAGCACTGCCTAAAGGTTAGCTGCTGCCTGAGGGGCAGTATGTAGTGCTGTGTGCTTTGTCCTGAGCTTCATTTCCTGTGTGCTGGGATGGACACAGGGCTGGGGTCCACCCCCCCCCCCACCTTCGGAAGGCTGGGTTTCCTGAGAGGACCATGGCATAACTGTTCTTGCTCCCCCGTCCCCCCGGTGCCCCCGGCCTGGGCCCAAGCCAAGAGAAAGAAGGAAGCCATTGGGCTGAGCAGCGGCTGAGATTCAGTAACTCCACCGACCAGGAAATGGAACCAGGGGTGCCTGAGGCTCACACCCAGCAACCCGATACATCACTCCTCCTTCCGGCGTGGAGGGATGAGGAGGGTGCTCACAGTGACACCGACACCACGGGAACAGAATGCTTGCTATGAGCATTTTCTCCATCATTGTCATCATCTACCCTGAAACACCTCTGCTTCCTTTCCGTTCCACACCCACTAGGATAGCCATTATAAACAAACAAACAAACAAACAAACAAGCAAACACATGTTGGTGAGGGTATAGAAGAATTAGAGCCCCTGTGGGTTGTGGCTGGGAATGGAAAATGGTACATTTACTGTGGAAAACAGTATGGCAGTTCCTCAAAACCACCGAAAATAGAATTACCGTATCCAGTAATTTCACTTCTGGGTCTATGCTAAAAACAAAACAAATGAAATCAGGGTCTCGAAGACGTACTTCCACCCTCAGGTGCACAGCAGCGCTATTCGCAGTAGCCACAAAGGTCGAAGCCAACCAAGTGCCCATCGACACACGCGTGGATACACAGAGTGGGGCCCATCGTGTGGTGGACTGTCACTGAGCCCTAAAAGAGGAAGGGAGCCCTGCCCCTGCTCCAGCATGGACGAACCTTGAGGACAGTCAGCTAAGTGTGATAAGCCAGTCGCAAAAGGACAACACTGTATGATTCCATTCACGTGAGGTCCCTGGAGGAGTCAACTCACGGAGAAGGAAAGTAGAGTGGTGGCTGCTGGGGGCTGGGGGGACTTGTGTCACAGGCAGAGTCAGTTGTGCAAGACGAGTAGCGTTCCGGGGGTGGAGGGCGGTGGTGGTTGCACAACAGGGCGCATGCGCTTCGTGCCACTGAACTGGGCACTTCAAAATGGTTACAGTGGCAAATTTATGATACGTGTGATTTTCCACAAACTAAGAAAAATAAAAACAGTGATTGCAGTTTTAACGATCGGTTAAAAAAAAAAAAAGAAGAACACTTACATTTCCGATTTAAATACCTTCCTGAACCATCCCATCATGCTTGAAGCTCAAGTCCCAAACTACGCGTGGGGCTAAGTGCTCACGTGACCAACAGCCCTCCTCCTGCTGGTGCTCATCTCAGCGGGTCGTGTCACAGGGAACAAAAAGCCATTAGAAGAGTCTACCAGGAAGCCCGTGCACAACCTAGGAATGGTGACAGACGTTTTGGGGGTGGGGGCCCCCGAGAAAACAACTGAACTAGGCTTTCTGGTTTTGCCAGGAAAAGGAGCTGAATTCACAACAAGGAGGCTGTCCGAGGCGGCCCTCCCTGGTTCTGCCTGTGGACTGCCTGCCTGTCCTATGTCCCCATCTTTCAACTGTTTGGAGAGCCTGCTCTGTGCCAGACATTGTCCCCCATGCCATGGATTTGGGGGGCAATGAAAAAGGGCACAGGCCACGCTCCTTGCCCTTGCTGGGGAGACAGAAAAACAAGCGAGTAAATGAGCATGCTCCTTCTGGATAGAGAGAAGGGTGATGCGAGTGGGTGCTTTCACCCCACCTTCCTCCCCTCCCACATCCACCCCCGGGTAAGAATAGCAGCCTTGGGATACAGCTGTGGTCCCCACACTGTGAGCCCTTCAGGGCCTGGCAGCTCTGAATCTCCAGTGTCCAGGGCCAGTGGCCGCCAGATGCAGGAAGGCTGGGGCTGGGCAGTTGCTTCCAGGCGGCCTTTCCCGGTCCGCTCGCGCCCCCTACTGGGAAGGAGCTGTTCCTGCAGCCACGCGGCCTCGCTCGCTCCCACAGAAGGTGCCTGGGGGTCTCCCTAGCCCTGTCCTCCTGCCCCAGAGCCTCTTGTGACCACACCCTGACCCCTCCTCTTTGAGGATGCCCATCACAAAGAAGGATCATTCTAAAAGAAGTGACTTTCCTTCTCTATTACTGGGACTGACGATTTAGGTCACTCTAGGAAAATGGTTTTCACTGTTTGGCATGCAAAGAAGTCTCTGTAGAGCGATAGTCCGAGTTCTGTACTGACCTCCGAGGCGTGGCGGAGAGCAGGCTCGTCTGGAGCCCACAGGCACGCTTGCAGAGTTAACAAGCCCCTTCCCCCAGTCTTGGGTTGCACCAAGTTGGCACCTAACCTTCCCTCCCCACACAGGCCTGCCCAGCTCTTGGGAGAACGGCAGCTGGTTTTTCCGTTCGCAGCCCTCCGGGGCCCTAGATTTCCCAGCCAACGTTGGACTGAATGCCTGTGTTTGCCTTTCTGCCTCCCACTCCTCAGGGGGCACCTCGTTTTCGTCTAGCTGTCCCTTCACTCCACCAGTCCTTCATTCAGCAGGTACCCGAGTGTGCCGGGCACGCTGTTACCCGCTGAGGACACAGGTGAGGTCGAGCAGGAAGGGCGGAGCCCCGGCCGCCCTTGGAGGTGGGAGGGGCAGACACAATGAGCCGGTGCTGCAGACACAACTGCGGCCAGTGCTCGGAAGGGAACGCCCTGGACGCCTACCTTCCAGGACGAAGGGGAGGCTGGAGGGGCGTGAGTGAGGCCCGAGGCAAGGCCAGCGAGACAGCCAGAGCCCGGAGAGCCTGGCCGGCCATGGACCAGAATTTGGATTTTATTCTTTTTTTTTTTTTTTTGCTTTTTGGTATGTGGGTAGCTCCCTGACTGGGAATTGAACCCAGGCCGCAGCACTGACAGTGCCAACACCGAAGCCTTAAGCCACTACACCATCAGGGAACTCCCCTGGATTTTATTCTAACGTAACAAGAAGGTTTTTGACAAAGCCCAAGAATCTGAGTTATGGTTTTTAAAGGCCCCATCGGGTGCTGTGTACCGTGCGGAACGGCTTGGAGAGGGACTGGGGAGAGAACAGCTTTCGAGGCTGTTAAGTGGCCCAGGTGAGAGGCGGCAGAGAGGGTGGGGATGTCGGTCACTTGGGGTGTGCTTTGGGTGGTGCCGGCAGGCATCCTGAGAACTGGACGTTAACTCTTACAAGTCACAGCAGGTCATTCAAAGGCAAAGTCCTAAGAAGGTACTGCCAATGAAAGTCCATGAGGTGAAGTTTCTGGAAGAGAAACAGCAGGGGTGACAAGGCAGCGAGGACCCACACTGGGCTCCACTACCTGTGACTTGTGTCTCATGTCTAAGAGGCGCTGGTGGCTTGGACCCCCCGCCATCCTGAGCTCTCTTTCTCCTTCACTTTCAGCAGCAGGAAAAAACCCCTTTGGATCGAATGCTCTCCATCTTACCACGCTGCCTCTTCTGATAGCTGTTTAGCCAACCTAGTTGAAAACTTTAAATTCCAGGCCACCATTGTTTCTCCTCCGAGTATGTCCCTTGTGTTTCAAGAAGTACCTGTTTTTGTAAGTTAGGTCATATTGGCACACAGCCTGCCTTTTGTTTCTGTCTGTGGCTGCTCTGCAGCTCGAGGGCAGAGTCACTGTGACACGGCAGGGCTGCAATTCTATTTGCTGTCCTGTGTGGCCCTTACTTTGCTGACCTGTCCTCCATCACGGTTCACACCAGGCTGACACCAGGCTGATGTCAGGACCTCACACTCTGACATCCACAATGGATCCACCTCTCCACACACATCCAAGACTCATTTTCCTCAAAGCTCTGGCTTGGGGGAAAAGAAGACACAGGGTGCTTATCAGCTCCTTAGCACCCATTTTTATGGGTGTGCATACATGGACGCCTGGACGCCCGGGCTGCCCTTGGACGGAGAGGACGTCCGATGGGTCCCTGATAACTCTGAGCGGTTATTGTGCTCTGAGGTGAGGAAGCAAAAAACAATCAACTCCAGTGTAACTGGTGGGGTGCCCCTTCGAGCTTTATCAAACCCCATCCCTGTTTATTCTTTTTGAAGGTGGGGCCATTCCAGACCCCAGTAGCAGATGGTCCATAGGGGTCACCCGAGATGACAATCGGGTCTCCCCTTACAGCTCCCCCTCCCAACTTGTTAAGTGACTATTGAAGAGGTGGAAAAGCCAGTTTTCCAAGGTCCAGAGGGACACCCTTGTCACTCTGTGGTGGGAGAGGAGGAAGGCAGGTCTGCAGATGGCAGTGCTGGAGAGGCAGGGTGAGTCCAGCTCCCCCAATCCCAAAGGACCTTTATCTAATCTGTCTTGCACTAAGCAAACCAGCCTCAAGTCCCCATTCCAAACAAGGCCCTGCACTAATCTCCAATTAGAAACCACATCAACACCAAATGACTAAGAGAATTTCAGACCCCAAGCCCCTCGGAGATAAACTGCACACACGTCATCATGTAAGTTATCACCTAAATCAGGGCTTTAAAAAAATTACATCAGCTTTAAAAACTGTTATGCTGAATTTCATCCTTTTACCAGTTATTATACTTTTAATTTTCTCAATGCAGTTTACGTTTTTCGTAGGTAATGAAAGTAAGTATCTAAGCATTATATATTCCGAATTAAGAAAGTTTTACTTAATAGCACACTTGTTCACTTATGCTTTGTGGACTTGAGGGTGTCTGTTATGCAGATATTAAACCTCAGCTTTAAATTATTCTAATTTTTCATTTGTCCTAATTCCTATCTACTCTTTAATATTAACCACGTTTGAAAACTATTTTAGCAATATAGATGTCACGTAAGAAAGCTATTTTCGTATTCAGTGACTGTCGCAGGAATATACTAATTCTTGCAGTGGTACCCAGCAGTTGCCAAATATTAAATGCAAGTTAATTGTTCTTTCAGCTTCTAAATTCAGGAGTTCCTGAATTTGCAACCAAGGAAACTACCTGAATAAAAAAATGTGTGTGATGTAGAAGGTCCACGAATGCTAAGGTTTAGATAAAATTGTTGTTTTTTTGTAATACACAGCTAAGCGAGAATATACCTACTCTATTGACCTCAAAGAGCTATGATAAATGACACAGAGTGACCTAAGCAGTATGCTTATTTGAGGTCTACTATCTAAATGGACCACCTTATAAAACAGATTAAGATAAAAAAACTGTTGTACCCGTCAGGTATCTTTCAGATTTCATGTTGTCTACAGCTACAAATAAAAGACGTTTCTTTCCAGGGGGAAAAAGATGCCATGTTGTCAGGGTGAAAGAACTAAATCCTAACACAAATGATACAACTGTTCATTTTGAGGTGATAGAAACATTAATGCTGTGAAATTGTAGCTAAGGTTAGTTTTTCACATTAGCCTTCTATGGGGGGGTGCTCCCAAACCAATTTTATCCCACTCCTAAAATCATGAGTTACACGTCTGTATTTTCAAACAAACAAACAAAGAACTATGCAGAGCCCTTTTTAGGAGCTTTTACAAAAAAATTTTAAAGTTTTATTAATGTTTAAAGTATAAACCAAACGCTGTCAACCATAGACATGTTTGCTGTGAACAAGTTACGATTGTGAAGTCATAGTTTCAATACAACTTCAAAATTAGTTGGAATAAATCAATACATGTTCTCAGAAGTTGTTTCATTTCCTTTGGCTTACCATCTATGATGTGGAAAGTTTAATATAATGTTAAATAATTTACTAACTCCCCTAAGAGTAAGCTATAGAAACGTGAATCACTATTAGGACCGAATAATAACAAGGTTTTAAAGGCTCAGTAGTTTTTCTTAAAAGTATATAAATATAGAAATCTTGAAAAGGTAACACTTTCTCGAGGTGCAAAATCCATAAAAAGAACAGTGCAGATCAAATGCATTCATTTGGCTTCCCCATTGCCCAGCCAAACAGCCTTCAGGAAGACAAAGAAAACCTTAAATCCTGTGTGAAATAACGAAGACAGTGAGAAACACAGCGTGCATAAACTTTAAAATTCAGTATTTCAACATCATATGTCCATTCACAAGATTTTCAATCGACGTAATTAATACTCATAGTCTCGGCGCAGTGCTGCGCGGACCACTCAGATCTGAGGTCTCTCGCTGCAACACGGAAAATGATCCTCGGTCCGAAACAGGACGGGGGGTTCGTAGCCGGTCTGCTGGGGCCTGCTGGAGGCCCCCTTGTTGAAGATGGAGGGCACGTGGATTGTGTGCAGCAGTTTTCTGAATGTGCTGGGGAAAGTCCCCAGCTCCGCCTCGGCCCGGGCGACCTGCTCCTCCAGTCTGGCCACGCTGGCGCCGATCATCCCGACGAAGGCCTCGAGCCTGTCTATCTTGCTGTAGACCCGCCGCATCTCAGTGGCCTTGGCGTAGATGCAGGGCACGCCCTCGCTGACGACGTGGGAGGAGTCGCCGCGCAGCATGTCCAGCATGCCCACGAACTCGTCCACTCTGGTGAGGAGGTCCTCCAGGCTCGCGTCCAGGGCCTCGACCTCGGGCCGCGTCCCGGCTCCGGGCAGCAGGCAGGCGGCGTAGCCCGCGGCGGCGCGGCGCAGCAGCGGCGTGTCCCGGCCCGGCGCGCCCAGCTCCGGGCTCTCGTCCTCCCATGGCCCCGAGTTGCTGCTGTGGCTCTGGGAAACATTGCCGCTGTCCCCATTCCAGGCGGCGCCCTGGGGTTCGGCCTCCTCCGCCGACCCCTCGCGAGACGGCCCGCGACCCGCCAGGCGAACCTCCATAGCCCGCGACGGCCGGAGCTGCCAGCCGCTTCCGGCCTCCGCGCACGCGCGCGCGCACGCACAGCACGCACGGCTTGCTTCCGGTCTACGCGCACGCGCACGCAGCACGCACGCGCCTCTTTGCAGTCTCCGGGCGCTCGCACTCATTCATGCGCGCTACCGTCTCCGCGCACCCGCTCAGAAACCTTTTTTAAAATGAAGGTACCAACGCCGCGGCCTGGGTTCGATTCCCAGCCAGGGAATTACCCCCCCCCCCATGAAGGTATACCGTGACTATAACATACCTCTGAAGTGTGCACATCGGTCACTTTCGTACATAGCCATACAACCTTGTAACCTCCAGGCAAGTCAAGGTAAAGAACGGATCCAGGACCCAGGAAGCGGTCCCTACTCTCCCCAGTTTCTTCTTGCCACTTAGAATAAAATAGAACCGGTGACAGATAAGCCAAAGGAAGGTCTGCTAAACCTTGATATTCTTGATGACTTTGAGAGTTCTCAGCCCCTTCCGATGGCTAAAATAAAGACATAAAATTAAGAAGTGGCTTCAGGCAAAGATCAAATCCAGGGCACTGCCAGAAAAACTGGAATTGTGACTGTAAAATTCATCTTCCCAACTCCTGCTTCAGTGGCTCACTTGGTTATTAAACAACACAAAGTAATCTTTGTCTAAAATAATTCACCCCCATTTTCACACTCAAGCATTAGGTGTTGAAGAGAGAAAATTTATAAAACAGAAAAACAATATAAAATTCTCTTTAAAACGTCAGAAAAATTGAAGGTGGTGGCTGAGAGTACCCTTCAGTCAGGATGACAGCTCTTTAAAGAGATTAATTATGTGCCTCACAAAGCCCCTCAATCGAACCATAAATAGGGTCTCCAGGGAGCTTAAGGACTTGTCCCTTGGCATAATCAGCAGGGCTTATGGTAGACATGGACTTATTATCTCATAGGGGTTTAACAGTGGGGCTTTCATCTAATGTAATGGACTCCAGTGAAATTCACAGGAGACCTTCAAACTTTTAAAGACAACGGTTATCCTTTGCCTGCCCCCAACTGTATATTGGATGTGTGAGGGCAAATAACTCTTTAGTTTCAAAGTTCTGCAAATCAAGAACTGTTGTTTAGGGACTGAACTAAGGGACTACACTCATGGAGACTTATCTACATCTGACCTAACATAAGTGGCAAAATTCTGGACTTGGAGTTAAGGCTACAGTAAAATGTAACTTTGGGGACCTTGGTTGGGGGTGGTTTGCATATTAGAAGAACATGGATCATTAATGGCCAGGGAGTAGTAGACTATGGTAGTCAGCCTTCAAGATGACCCCAATGATCTCCACCTCCTGTGGTTCACACTCTCATGTATTGAGTGTGTACTAGACATAGCAATTTGCTCATAATAAATAGAAAAAAAGCAGAAGTGATGGTGTGTGACTTAGAGATTAGGCCATAAGAAAGAAACATGTCATCTCTTCCTCTCAAATCCCTTGCTCTGGGGAAAACCAGCTGCCTTCTTGTGAACAACCCTATCAAGAAAACCACACTGCAAGAATTGAAGTCTTTTCACTACCAATAGGTAGTGAAAAACAGCCCCCTCCCAGCAACCACATGAGTAAGCCATCTTGGAAGTGAATCTACTGGCCCCATTCAAGCCCAGAGATAACTGTAGCCCTAGCTGATATCTTGACTGCAGGCTCATTAAATATCCTGAGCTGAAACTATAAGAGAATGTAAGTACATGTTGTTTTAAGCTGCTGAATTATGGGGCAATTGTTACGAGCAATAGATAACTAATACACCATTGAAGGAATATACTACAATTTATATTTCTTGTTTATTTATTCTCTTGCTGATGAACATTTGGGTTGGTTTAATTCTGGGGCTATTTAATAAAGCTGCTGTGAATATTCTTCTCTGTGTCTTTTTAAGGACAAATGTGCTCAAAATTTCTCGAGTGTAAGCCAAGGCATCAAATTTGCAAGGTCATAAGGCTGGTATATGTGGTTTGTCTTTTCACTCTTTTAACAGTGTCTTTGATGAATAGGTTTTCATAATTTTAATAAAGTCCAATTTCTCAATCCAGGAAAGTTTTGAGAAAGAAAGGGGACACTATTAATAATCACATCAAGATACAAGATGTAAAACCTTGGGTGAACCATGTCATATGATTTTTATGGACCATACCGATCATATTATGATCATTAGGGATCATATGTCCAATGACCACCCTAGGGTTATAGGTGGAAATACCCAGAGAGGTGTGTTCAGGTTAACCAACTTGTCCAAGGCCACAGAGGAAGTTGTTGGAGGAACTAGGTCCTAATTCAAGATTTGTCTGACTCCAAAACCTTTGTTATCACATACCTCCCTATACTGCTTGGTACTAATTATAACATGACCACTGGAGCTCTGTATTTGTAAACCACTTTCATGCATATAATCTCACTTATGCCTCCTCCCCTTGTCAACTTGATCATAACGTCGAATTGATCATAACATCGACTAGGTAATCCGTCACCAAAAGGATTTATTCGGGAAAAGTTAAAAAAGAGAAGGTACCAAGAGCCTGAGAACATGCATTCCTGGTCTGCCACATGCAAGCTCTGGCTCCATTCCAAGATGGGGGATCATATATATATTAGGGACACAGGAAGCTGAAACCGTGGAGTTTATAAACAGAATGTTAGGACCAAATTTCAAGGGTTTATCTCCGCCCACAGACTTCCCCATCTGTCTGATCATATTTTCAAAATCCCAGTTCCACTTTACCACCCCTGGCAGATATTCAGGCTGGGATTTTTACC
>PVJL010020128.1:0-12586 GCA_004026885.1 Lyroderma lyra
CAAAGTGTCAAAATTTAAGACCTTCCAATAACATAAAACTTGGACCAGAATATCGACCTCAGGCAGAGAATAAATAAGAAAATGACGAGCAAATAGTCAGATGAAGCCTAAAAGCTGACCTGGAAAAAGACTCCCAGCAGAAGCCTATCCTGAACAGCACGAAGTCCTTAAGAAGACAAGCAACATGACCAGCAAAAAGCCCCCATGCAGTTCTGCAACCTGATGAGGATAGAGGTCCCCACAAGACCCCCAAGCTGAATAGCACAGAGACTCCATGCAGACCTGAGAAGTGACCAACAAAGAGAATATCAGCAGATTTAAAATCTTACTAGCAAAGAGATCAGGAGCAAAACTTAACCTAAACAGGAACAGACAATGGACTCAACACTGAACATGACAATCACAGAGAACATGGCAGATCCCCTAACTGATAGTCACATGAGCCTGTCAGTCTCGCACACTAAAAGCAGAGCCATTAAAAAGATCTTTGTTTCATCAGTACAATGTCCCCGAGCATTACTTCAGCATGACCAACAGAGAGACCTGAGGCAGACACTATGTACGACCACCTCAGACACACCAGCAGACTTCTAACTACAACAACACAGAAAACCCAGGCAGAATCCCAATATGACTGGGCAAAGAGACACTCTGTCAAGATACCCCATGGGGACCCACAACACCATGAGGACAAAAAACAGCATCAGACCCTCAAAATGAGTTGTACATAGATCACCAACAAGACCCCAAATAAATCAGCACTGATAACCCCAGAAGACCTCAATTGTACCATCACAAAATCACTGAGTACAAGCGAAACTCACCAACAAAAACCCCTGAATGATCTGAACCTGACCAGAAGGCAGATTCACCCCATACATCAAACATTTCCAAACCAAACATCTAAGGCAGAAACTCAACATGATAACACTGGGACCCCTGCAGACTTGGAACCTGACATGAGAAAAGACTAACAGGAAACACTCCAAAAAACAAGCGCGGTACCCAGCAGTCCAGTAAGCTGAGCATGAAAGAGAGACCCCAGTAATTTTCCAGACAATAAAGCATAGATACCCAAAGGAGGAACCCAACGTGACCAGGCACAGAGACCTACTGCACATTTTCTTCTTAACCAGCACAAAAAGGTCAGGCAGAATTACTAAATAAGAAACATGAAAACTTATGGCCTACCTCAAACCTAACCATCTCAGACAGCTGCAGCACACCCCATACCAGATCAGAACAGAGTCTCAAATGCAGACCTCCAAGGTCACAAAGACATACACATCAGGCAGAACCAAGACCACCAGAAGTATTCCAGCAGATCCTGAACCTGACCAGAAACCACCCTAAGAAGATTTCAAATGAGAGTAGGAACAGAGAGCCCGGGAAGAAGTCCAAATTGCTAGGCACAGAGACCCTCAAATGATCACAAACAGAACACAAAAGGGAACACCGGCGGACTTCACACTACCAATATAAAGACATCAGGCCGAAACTCAACATGACAAGCACATAGAACACTTCAGAACAAAAACCTGACAAAGAAAGGCACCCCACGAGAAACCAAAACTAACAAGTACAGGATCCACATTGTATAACCCTGACAAGCAGAGAGATCTACACATATCTCTAAAAGGAAATGCACGGATACCGCAAACACAAACCCCAAATGACCAAGAACAATGATACGCAGAATATTCACATCCTAACCAACACAGACAATTCTGACAGTACCCACAAACGACCAGCATATGGACTCGTTGTTGTCCCCTAAAATGACCACTACAGAGAGATCAAGCAGAATCTGAACATGACAATCATAGTGAGCGCAAACAGACCCATAATCTCAGCAGAACCAAACCCCCCATGCAGACCAGCACTGTAACCAGCAGAGGGACCCTAAGACCTCCTGCGCCAAGCAGATACACACCAGTCAACGCCAGGACAAACTCCATGCAGATTCCCAGGAGTGCCCACAGGTGCCTCAAGAAGTCACACAATTTTCAAAAGCAGGCAGAATGATCTCAAGAACCTTCTCAGCCTATCTAACACAGATAACATGTAAATATTCATGAAATGTCCAGTATAGAGAATTCTGTATGACCGCCATCCTGACCATCACAGACAGCCCGAGACAACCCCCATCCTGACCAGAACTGAGCCGACAATGCTGATTTCCAAAGGGACTGGAACAAAGAACCCAGGGATCCACGAGACCAGTAGTAAAAACACAGCAGAGCACCAGAATGATCTGGACAAACCAAGGCACATTTAAATGTGACTGAGAACAAACACACTCTGTGAAATCCCAACGTGCCCGTTACACCCCTCTAAAATGACCGCAGCGTGACCAGATCCGAGACAATACAAACACATTTGACTTGACCAGCATAGGAACCATAGTCAGGAAAAATAGAAATAAGGAAAGAAAAAATGACAAGCTAATGGCCACGTGCAGATATCAAAGATAACCTGAAAACATACATTCAGTGGACGCTTAAACTGGCCAGCACAGATTACTTTGGGAGACAATCAATCTGAGCCGCAAAGGGATCCCATGCAGACCTCCATACTGAGTATAGAGACCTTCACATGACTGCGAAGCTGAATAACACAGCGACCCTTAGCCGACCGAAAATTCACTAGAAGAGAAAACTCAAACGCTGACCAGCACTGAGACCACCAGACAACCTTCAACCTGAGCAGGACCGAGAACCCAGTCAGACAATCAACATGACAAGCACAGGGAACCCGGCTTATCCCCAATTGATAGGCACAGAACTATATCAATTTTGACTTTGACAAGCAAAGAGATTAAAAGAGACCCCTACATGACAGGCACAGAGTCCCTAGGCATAACTTCCACATCACCAGCATAGATACCCGAGGAAGGCACTAAGTGCAACAACCACAGACACACCAGTAGACTTCCAAATACACTAGCACAGGGAACATTGGCAGAACAGTAACCTGACTAGGCACAGAGACATTGTGCAGGCCACCAAATTGGCCAGGGCAAAGACCATAAGCACATCCTCAAACTGACCGGAACAGCGATACCCAGGCGGAACCCAAACGATTCAGCCAATCAGTGCCTAGAACACCTCAACACAACAATTAGGGAATCTCCAAGCCAATCCGAAACCTGCAGAGTATAGAGACCCCTGACTCATATGAAACAAACCAGCACACAGGACCAAAAACCTACACCAAACTGGACCAACCCATAGCTCTAGGCAGAATTTCAACATGGCTAGTACAGTGACCATGTCAAGACTGATACCTGACCAGAAACTAACCAGAAGGAGACACACAAACTGACAGGTACACTACTCAACAATCCATGTCCCTGAGCACCAGGCTACCCTAGCAAATCACAGAACACAACAACGTAGATATTACCAAAACACCTCCATCCTGACCAGGCACATAGAAATCTAACACATCCTCATCCCAATCAACACGGAGAACTCGAACAGAATTCCCAAATAATCAACATGCAAACTCTTGGCGTATCCCAAACTTGACCATCACCTACAGCTCCAGAACACTTTCTACAACATCAGCAAATAATCCCCACTGCAGACCTCCGATGTGAAAGGAGCAGAGATTTCAGGCCCACCTAAGGCTACTAAAGAGATTCCTGCTGATACAAAACCTGACCAGGAAGAACTCATGGCACACTGCAAGTATGAATAGGAACAGAGACCCAGGAAAAACCCCAATATACCAAGAAAATTTATGTGCAATTGACGTAAAAGAGTCCTAAACAGAGAGCACACACTGACCTCAAATATGACCAACACAGAGACCTCAGAAGGAAATGCAAAATGAAAAGCACGGGAATCCCTGTGGCCATGGAAAGTGACTAGGAAAGAGACCCCAACTCACCTGACAATCATAGTATCCAGCAGTTCATTAAACAGACTTGGAAAGACACCACAGAAAATCTGAAAAGTGACCAGAACAGATACCCCAAACAATTCCAACATGACCAGGAACTAAGATCTCCAGGACACCCCATTCCTACCCCAAAGAGACAAACCTGACAGTGCATAAATGGCATGTATAAAGAATTGTGGCATTCCTCCAACATGACCACACAGAGAGAGCTAAGGCAAAACTCATACATGACAATCACAGATCTCCCCAAAAGACCTACAACCTCACCAGGGCAAAGCGCTTAATGTAGACCTCCATGGTCACCAAATGTTGGAATCCAACATTATACAAGAGAAACAGAGAGACAACAGCAGCTCCTAACCTGACCTGGACAAACCATATGCATTTTCCAAACCTAAGTTAAAACAGAGACACCCCAACAGAACCCCAACAGGCATTGCACTAAGCCCGTTTAATGGTCCCAAAGTGACCAGAGAAGAGACCACCTACAGACGTCAAGGTTTACCAACACAGGGATATCAGAAAGAAATTCAACATGATAAGCACAGAAGTCCTTTCATAACAAAAATCTGTCCAGGGAGGAGAACCCAAAAGACACCCTACATGACTATTATGAATCACACAGCAGTCTATAATCCTGACCAGCAGAGAGACTTCAGCATATACCTGAACAGACCAGCCCAGATGTGCCAAGCAAACCCCACCCCCCAACCTGTTCTGGCTAATATATTTCCCACACATTCTCATGCTAAATAGGACACATAACACTGAAAGAATGCTCAGATGACAAGTCTAGAGAATCCAGGAGAACACCAACCTGACCAACACAGACAGCTCGAGCAGTCCCCCAACCAATCTGGAAGAGAACCCACAAAGCAGATCTCCAATGTCAGGAATTAGAGAACCCAAGCACTAATGTGACCACTTGAAAGACCCAAGCAGACCAAAAACCTCACCAGAACAATCTCAACGCAGATTTTTAATGTTACTGGGACAGAGACACTCTGTAAAATGCCAAGGTGCTTATCACAGACGTCGTTCAATGTCCCGAAAGCGTCAAAATTTGAGACCTTCCAATAACATTAAACTTGGAACAGAATATCAACCTCAGGCAGAGAATAAATTAAAAAATGAGGAGCAAATAGTCAGATGAAGCCTAAAAGCTGACCTGGAAAAAGACTCCCAGCAACAGCCTATCCTGAACTTCACGAAGTCCTTAAGAAGACAAGCAACATGACCAGCAATAAGCCCCCATGCAGTTCTGCAACCCGATGAGGATAGAGGCCCCCACAAGACCCCCAAGCTGAAGAGCACAGAGACTCCATGCAGACCCCAGAATTGAACAACAAAAAGAACACAAGCAGATTTCACATCTGACTAGCAGAGAGATCAGCAGCAAATCCTAACCTAAACGTTAACACACAACGGAAACAACACTGAACATGACAATCACAGAGAACATGGCAGATCCCCTAACTGTTAGGCACATGAGCTTGTCAGTCTCCCACACTAAAAAGCAGAGCCATTAAAAAGATCACTGTTTCATCAGTAGAATGTCCACGGGCATAACTTCAGCATGACCAACAGAGAGACCTGAGGCAGACACCATGTATGACCACCTCAGACACACCAGCAGACTTCTAACTACAGCAGCACAGAGAACCCAGGCAGAACCCCAATATGACTGGGCAAAGAGACACTTGAAATTATACCCTATGCGGACCCACAACACCACGAGGACAAAAAACAGCATCAGACCCTCAAAATGAGTTGTACATTGATCACCAACAGGAACCCAAATTAATCAGCACTGATACCCCCAGAATACCTCAAATGGACCATCACAGATTAGCTGAGTACAAGCGAAACTGACCAACAAAAAACCCCTGAGTGATCTGAACCTGACCATAAGGCAGATTCACCCCATAACCCAAACTTGTCCACACCAAACATCTAAGGCAGAAACTAAACATGATAACACAGGGACCCTTGCAGACTTGAAACCTGACATGAAAAAAGATCAACAGAAAACACTCAAGAAAACAAGCGGTGTACCCAACAGTCCATTAAGCTGAGCATTAAAGAGAGACCCCAGTAATTTTTCCAAACAATAAAGCATAGATACCCAAGGAAGAAACCCAACCTGACCAGGCACAGAGATCTCCTGCACATTTTCTTCTTAACCAGCACAAAAAGGTCAAGCAGAATTACCAAATGAGCAACAAAAAAACTCATGGCCAACCTCAAACCTAACCATCTCAGACAGCTGCAGCACACCCCATACCAGATCGGAACAGAGGCCCAAATACAGACCTCCAACGTGACAAAGACAGACACTTCAGGCAGACCCAAGACCACCAGAAATATTCCAGCAGATCCTGAACCTGACTAGAAAGCACCCTAAGAAGGTTTCAAATGACAGTAGAAACAGAGAGCCCTGGAAGAACCCCACCTTGCTAAGCAAAGAGACACTCAAAAGATCACAAACTGAAAACAAAGGAGAAGACTGGCGGACTTCACACTACCAGTATAAAGACATCAGGCCAAAACTCAACATGACAAGCACATAGAACATATCAGTTTTGACTTTGACAAGCTAAGAGATGAACAGAGACCCCTACATGACAGGCACAGTGTCCCTATGCATAACTTCCACATCACCAGCGTAGAGAACTGAGGAAGACACAAAGTGTAACAACCACAGACACACCAGTAGACTTCCAAATACACTAGCACAGGGAACCCTGGCAGAACAGTAACCTGACTAGGCACAGAGACAATGTGCAGGCCACCAAATTCGCCTGGGCAAAGACCATAAGCACATCCTGAAACTGACCAGAACAGTGATATCAAGCCAGAAACCAAACGATTCAGCAAAAAAGTGCCTAGAACACCTCAACACAACAATTAGGAAATCTCCAAGCCAATCCGAAAGCGGCAGAGCACAGAGAATCCTGACTCATACGAAATTAACCAGCACACAGGACAAAAAACCTACACCAAACTGTACCAACCCTTAGCTCTAAACCAGAATGTCAACATGGCTAGCACAGTGACCCTGTCAAGCCTGATACCTGACCAGAAACTAACTAGAAGAAGACACACAAACTGACAGGTACACTACACAAAAATCCATGTCCCTGAGCACCAGGCTACCCTAGCAAATCTCAAAACACAATGACGTAGATATCACCAAAACAACTCCATCCAGACCGGACACATAGATCTCTAGCCCATCCTCATCCCAACCAACACGGAGAACTCGAAAAGAATTCCCATATAATCAACATGCAAGCTCCGGGCCTACCCCAAACCTAACCATCACCTACAGCTCCGGAACACTTTCTACAGCATCAGCAAATAATCCCCACTGCAGACCTCAAAGATGACAGGAGCAGAAATTCCAGGCACACCCAAGGCTAGTAGAGAGACTCCAGCTGACACGAAAACTGACCAGGAAGAACTCTTTGCACACTGCAAGTATGAATAGGAACAGAGATTCAGGAAGAACCCCAAAATACCAAGAAAAGTTATGTGCAACTGACCCAAATGAGTCCTAAACAGTGAGAACACACTGACCTCAAATATGACCAACACAGAGACCTCAGAAGGAAATGCAACATGAAAAGCATGGGTATCACTGTAGACCTGGAAAGTGACTAGGAAAGAGACCCCAACTAACATGAAAAGCATAGTACACAGGAGTTCACTAGCCAGACAAGGAAAGAGACCACAGAAAATATGAAAACTGACCAGAACACATACCCCAAACAACTCTAACATGACCAGGAACTAATTTCTCCAGGACACCCCAATCTACCCCAAAGTGACAACACTGACAGAGCCTGAAATGGCATGTATAAAGAATCTTGGCATTCCTCCAACATGACCACACATAGAGAGCTCAAGCAAAACACATACATGACAGTCACAGAGCTCCCCAAAAGACCTATATCCTAACCAGGGCAAAGCCCTTAAAGTAGGCCTACATGACAACTAAATGATGGACTCCAACCTTACCCAAGAGCAACAGAAAGACAACAGCAGCTCCTCACCTGACCTGGACAAACCATATGTAGTTTTCACATGAAAGTTAACACAGAGACCCTCAACAGAACCCCAATCTGCGTTGCACTAAGACCCTGGAATGATCCCAACGTGACAAGAGCAGAGACCACCCACAGACCTCAAGGTTTGCCAACACAAAGATATCAGAACAAAATACAACATGATAAACACAGAAATCCTTTCATAACAAAAATCTGTCCAGGGAGGAGAACCCCTGATACACAGTACATGACTAGAATGGAGCACACAGCAGTCTATAATCCTGACCAGCAGAAAGACTTCAGCATATCCCTGAACAGACCATCCCAGTTGTGCCAAAAAACCCCAGCACCCACAAACTGATGTGGCTAAAATATTTCCCACACATTCTCATACTAACCAGGAAGATAACACTGAAAGAATGCTCAGATGACAAGTCTAGAGAATCCTGGAGAACCCCAACCTGACCAACACAGACAGTTCGAGCAGTCCCCCAACCAATCTGGAAGAGACCCCACAAAGCAGATCCCCAGTGTCAGGAAATAGAGAACCCAAGCACTAATGTGGCCACTTGAAAGACCCAAGCAGAACAAAAACCTCACCAGAACAATCTCAATGCAGATTTTTAATGTTGCTGGGACAGAGACACTCTGTAAAATGCCAAGGTGCTTATCACAGATGTCGTTCATTGTACCTAAAGGGTCAAATTTTGAGACCTTCCAATAACATTAAACTTGGACCAGAATATCGACTTCAGGCAGAGAATAAAGAAACAATTACGAGCAAATAGTGACCTGATGCCTAAAAGCTCACCTGGAAAAAGGCTCCCAGCAAAAACCTCTCCTAAACAGCACAATGTCTCTAAGAAGACAACCAACATGACCAGCAAAAAGCCCCTATGCAGTTCTGCAACCTGATGAGGATAGAGGCCCCCACAAGAACCCCAAGCTGAAGAGCACAGAGACTCCCTGCAGACACCAGAAGTGACCAGTAAACAGAATATCAGCAGACTTAAAATCTGACTGGGAGAGAGATCAGCAGCAAATCTGAACCTAAACAGGAAGAGACAACGAAGCCAACACTGAACATGACAATCACAGAGAACCTGCAGATCCCCTAACTAATAGGCACATGAGACTGTCAGCCTCCCTCATGAAGAAGCAGAGCCATTAAAAAGATCATTCTTTCATCAGTACAGTGTCCCCGGGCATAACTTCACTATGACCAACAGAGAGACCTGAGGCAGACACTATGTAAGACCACCTCAGACACACCAGCAGACTTCTAACTACAGCAGCACAGAGAACCCAGGCAGAACCCCAATATGACTGGGCAAAGTCTCACTGTATAAAGACACCCTATGAGGACCCCCAACCTCACGAGGATGAAAACCAGCAGCGGACCCTCAAAATTGAGTTGAACATTGATCACCAACAGGACCCCAAATTAATCAGCACTGATACCCCAAGAAGACCTCCATTGGACCATCACAGAATCTGTGAATACAAGCGAAACTGCCCAGCAAAGAAACCCTTGCGTGATCTGAAACTGACCAGAAGGCAGATTCCCCCCATACACCAAACATGTCCAAACCAGACATCTAAGGCCGAAACTAAACATGATAACACAGGGACCCCTGCAGATTTGGAACCTGACATGAGAAAAGACCAACAGAAACACTCAGCAAAACAAGTGCGGTACCCAGCAGTCCATTAAGCCGAGCATTAAAGAGACCCTTTTAATTCTCCAAACAATAAAGCATAGATACCCAAAAGAGAAACCCAACCTCACCAGGCACAGAGATCTACTGCACATTTTCTTCTTAACCAGCAAAAAAATCTCAGGCAGATTTACACAATGAGCAAAATAATAACTCATGGTCAACCTCAAACCTAATCATCTGAGACAGCTCCAGCACACCCCATAACAGATCGGAACAGAGGCCCAAATGCAGACCTGCAAGGGGACAAGGGCAGACACTTCAGGCAGACCCAAGACCACCAGAAATATTCCAGCAGATCCTGACCCTGACCTGAAAGAAGTTTTCAAATATCAGTAGGAACAGAAAGCCCGTGAGGAACCCCACATTGCTAAGCACAGAGACCCTCGAATGATCACAAACTGACCAGAAAAGAGAACACCGGCAGACTTCAAACTACCCATACAAAGACGTCAGGCCGAAACTCAACATGACAAGCACATGAAGCCATTCAGAACAAAAATTTGACAAAGAAAGACATCCCACAAGATACCCAACCTGACAAGTACAGGATCCGCAGCGTATTACCCTGTCAAGCAGAGATATCTACACATATCTCTAAAAGGAAAAGCGTGGATACCGCAAACAAAACCCCCAAATAACCAAGAACAATGATACCCAGAATATTCACATCCTAACCAACACAGAGAAACCAGACAGTACCATCAAACGACCACCATATGGACTCCTTGTTTTCCCCTAACATGACCACAACAAAGAGGTCAGGCAGAACCTGAACATGACAATCACAGAGAGCGCAAACAGACCCACAATCTCAGCAGAACAAAACCCCTCATGCAGACCACCAGTGTGACCAGCAGAGGGACCCTAAGACCACCTGCGCCAAACAGAAAGACACCAGTCATCGCCAGGACAAACTCCATGCAGATTCCCAGGAGTGCCCCCAGGTACCTCAAGAAGACAAACAATATCCAAAAGCCGGCAAGAACGTTCTCAGCCTATCTAACACAGATAACGTATAAATACTCATGAAATATCCAGTATAGAGAATTCTGGATGACCCCCCACCTGACAGGCACAGACAGTTCGAGACAACCCCTATCCTGACCAGAACTGAGGGGACAATGCTGATCTTCAATGGGACTGGAACACAGAATCCAGGGATCCAGGAGACCAGCAGTAAGGACCCAGCAGACCACCAAAATGACCTTGTCAAAATCAAGGCACATTTTAAATGTGACTGAGAACACAGACACCCTGTGAAATCCCAATGTCCCCGTTACAACCCCTACAAAATGACCACCACTTGACCAGATCCAAAAAATACAAACACATTTAAGTTGACTAGCATAGAAACCACAGTCAGTAAAAATATAAATAAGTAAAGAAAAAATAACAAGATAATGGTCACGTGCAGAAATCAAAGATGACCTGAAAACATATATTCAGCAGTCCCTCAAACTGGCCAGCACACATTCCTTAGGCAAAGAATCAGTCTGACCCGTAAAGGAATCCCATGCAGACCTCCATATTGAGTATAGAGACATTCACATATATGAGAAGGTGAATAATACAGAGACCATTAGCCGACCTCAAAATTCACTAGTAGAGGGAACTGCAGCATATTCAAACCCTGACAAGCACTGAGACCACCAGACAACCTTCAACCTGAACAGGACCGAGAAACCAGTCAGACAATGAACATGAAAAGCAAACAGTACCCGCAATATCCACAATTGATAGGCACAGTACTATATCAGTTTTGACCTTGACAAGCAAAGAGATTAAAAGAGACCCCTACATGACAGACACAGTGTCCCGAGGCATAACTTCCACATTACCAGCATAGAGAACCGAGGAAGGCGCTAAGTGCAACAAACACAGACACACCAATACACTTCCGAATACACTGGCACAGGGAACCCTGGCAGAACAGCAATGTGACTTGGCACAGAGACATTGTGCAGGCCACCAAATTGGCCAGGGCAAAGACCATAAGCACATCCTCAAAGTGACCAGAACAGAGATACCAAGCCCGAAACCAAACGATTCAGCAAAACAATGCCTAGAACACCTCAACATGAAAATTAGGGAATGTCCAAGCCAATTCGAAAGCGGCAGAGCCCAGAGAACACTGACTCATATGAAACTAACAAGCAAACAGGACCTATCCCAAACTGGACCAACCCATAGCTCTAAGGCAGAAATTCAACATGGCTAGCACAGTGAACCTGGCAAGCATGATACCTGGCCAGAAACTAACCAGAAGAAGACACACAAACGGACAGGTACACTTCTCAACAATCCATGTCCCTGAGCACCAGGCTAACCTAGCAAATCTCAAAACACAACAACATAGATATCACCAAAACACCTCCATCCTGACCAGGCACATAGATCTCTAGCACATTCTCATCCCAACCAGCACGGAGAACTCGAACACAATTCTCAAATAATCAACATGCAAACGCCGGGCCTACACCAAACCTGACCATCACCTACAGCTCCAGAACACATTCTACAAGATCAGCAAATAATCCCCACTACAGACCTTCAAGGTGACTGGAGCAGAGATTTCAGGCACAACAAAGACTAGTAGAGAGACTCCAGCTGACCCGAAACCAGACCAGGAAGAACGCTTGGCACACTGCAAGTATGACTTGGAACAGAGACCCACCAAGAAACCCAAAATACCAAGAATGGTTATGTGTAAGTGAACCAACCGAGTCCTAAACAGAGAGGACACACTGACCTCAAATGCGACCAACACAGAGAACTCAAAAGGAAATGCAATATGAAAAGCACGGGAATCCCTGTAGACCTGGAAAGTGACTAGGAAAGGCACTCCAACTAACATGACAAGCATAGTACCCAGCAGTTCACTAACCAGACAAGGAAAGAGACCACAGAAAA
>PVJL010020130.1:0-12601 GCA_004026885.1 Lyroderma lyra
GGGAGGGGAGGGGGGAGGGGGAGGGGGGAGGGGCTTCAAATGCCCTTAGTTGCTCACAGAATCATCCTCTGCCCTATTTCTCTCTTTGGACCAAGAATTTTTTTTTTTTTTTTGGTTGGTTCCCTGAGCGGGGCTCGAACCCAGGCCGTGGCAGTGAGAGCACCAGCCTAGCCACTACACCACCAGGGAACCCCCCTGGACCAAGAATTTAATTGAAAAAGAATTCAAAGACTAAGTAAGTATGTATTTCAGAGCTCCTAGCATTTGCCCGCATGTGAGTGACTGGGTGGGCTGTGAACCGCTGGTCAAAGACAATGGCACAGCCCAGCCATTTTAAACATCAGTTTAGGCAAGGACGACAGTGTCCTCTGCCTGTGTGCATGGACTGTGCCTCTGAAATGTCTAAGGAGAGGTTCTCAGTCGGAGCCAGGGCGGGTGGGACGGACGACCTCGCAAATCTGCCTGATCTGATGGGGAAGAGACTTGGAGGAACCAGACCCAATTCTGCAAGGACGTTCTTCTTAGAGGTGTTCACTGCCTATCTTTAAATCGAAATGCAGGACATGTCAGCCTTCCTTCAGTGTTCAGTCAATGCCGGTCCCCCTGACGGTCCCAGAGTGGCTCCCGAGGGCCACGACTGCCTGGTTTGCCCGTACCTCCCTGCAATCCAGCGCAGCACCTGGCCCCAGGCAGGAGCTCACCCAAAGGTGATGGAATGAGCGACGGGGTGGAAGAATCCGCTGGGTGCACAATGGCCTGGTGCCGGGCCCACGAGTTGGAGTCACTGTGGGAGATGGTGTGGCCCACTGGGAGGCAGGAAAAGAAGACGGCTAGAATCCAGTGCAAAATCAGGGAGAGTCTGGCAGGTGCAGCTTCTCCATCGCAGGTGTGGGCCATGGGCAGGGTCCCCCCGAAAGCTCATATTTCTTATACAGTGGCCTGGTGTCTGCTCGGCTAAGTGACGGCCTCTGTGCTTCCACCTTCCAACTCCCGGTAAATAACCCCGCAGGACGTGAGCACCAGAGCCCTTGTTTTGAGTAGCTACTGTGTGTTGTCTGTATATCTATTATGAATATCAACGTATACCCGTTGTATTTTTCTTGACTAAATGAATGCACTCAGTACGAGGAAGTTCACGCTTTGAGACTGAGGTGAGAGCCATTGCTTTCGGACCAACCCGGTGGTGTGTGGGGTGCAGAGTGGTTGCAGATAAAAGAAAACGCAAAGCTGTGGTGCGACGGGGGACCAGGACTGCCAACGGTCAGAAATGCAGTGCAGGGGGCTCCCTGGTGGTGTAGTGGCTAAGGCTTCGGCGCTCCCAACGCTGCAGCCTGGGTTCGATTCCCAGCCCGGGAACCACCCCCACCCCCCAAAAAAGAAAAGAAATGCAGTACAGAGGGCGGAGCCACGGCCGGCATGGGCCCCGCCTCGCCCCCGGAGCCGCGGGTGCCTGGCGCCTTCCTCCCGGGGCCTTTATGGGGACTGAGTGCATCAGCGGGCAGAAAGCCCTGGGAAGGAGCCTGGCGCACCCTCCTGAGGACCACGTGCGCCGCGCTCAGCGTTGGCATCAGCGTTGGCATCAGCGTTCGCCAGGTCCCGTGAACTTGCCCAAATCGCACAGTTACAGCGGACGCTCCGTTGGCCGGAACCCAAGCGGCCGGCACAATCGCTGAAGAAGTAACAGTGCGGCCCGGGTGCCGCTGCATCCGGTGAAAGAAGCGTGTTGGGTTCTTGTAGCTGCATGGACGGGCAGGCCCCCCAACACGCTAAATAATCGTCCTTCAGAGCCCCGAAGGGCAGCAGGAAGGCAGCCCTGACAGCCTGCCACAAGTTCGCAGTTACTGCCCCTCTGGAGTCCAGCATCATCAGGCTGTAATCCAGGCCCGGTCTAAAGCGAAAATATGGCCGAGGGTCCCCCAAAGAAATCCTCGCTGAACCGGTGAGTTGGATTTTAACATTTCGTCCCCATGGGGGAGGACGGTTCTCTGGGCCCGGACCGGCCATCACGGCCCCAGGCCGACACACCCACCTCAGGGGTTGGGTTCCTGCAGGAGGAACCAGAGTCGCACGTGTTGGGTTAGATTCCAATTTTGTTCTATGGCCGCTTCTCAGATAACGATCCCACTGGGGACAGGGACTGTGTCGTTCAGGGCCATCTGTCCCCCACCTGGCCCTGTGCAGTCACAAAACGGGCTCCTCATCCCAACCAGGCCCGACCTGCTTCCGCGGGGACCAGGGCTTCGAATTGTGGGGGCTGCAGTCAAAGGGAAATGGAGGCGCACACACGAAGCACAGTGGGCTGCAGCCACTTTGGGGGTGGGGGGAGACAGGGCGTGGGGGTGCTGGGTACTAATCCCGCGAGCATCAGCGGGCACCAGGCCTTCGAGTACGTGGGCTCGGTGTCCTGCCTCTGCAAGACCTCCACTCAGCACCTCCCCAAAGGGAGATTGCGGCGGTAGAAAAAGATTGATGTGTGTGAACCTTGTGATGCTTACATGAGGCACGATGAAAGGTGTTCACCCGGGCATAAAGCTGGGAGCTCTCAAGACAACTTCCCCACTTAAATACATTCTGACAGAACTACAGAATAATGTACATTTATATTTATTGCAAAGGAAACGTGTTTACTACATGATACTTTTTTTAAGAGTAATGGAGCTGTGTGTATTGTACAATACCATTTATAAATGAACAAAAGCACAAATCTGTATATTGTTTTTACCCTGGTATAAATATATAAATGTTCATTCTATTTAGGTAGCACTTTATTCATGATTTTAGTAGTTTGTTGCCTCTATGAATTTTTGAATTTTGTTTCAATGAACGTACAACACTTATAAAGAAAGAAAAAAAATTGTTTAAAAAACATGCACATGCAGAGACACACTTGCACACACACAATCCTTCCAAAGAGAGAGAGCCCAACCAAAGGAATCTGTATCTAACAGTGGAATTTCGAAACAACGGGGGTGGGGGTGGGGGGTGGGGGGGGAGGGATTGTTTTCTCTGACTTCCTCCTTCATGTGACCCTTCCCTCCCATTCCCCACTCACACCATCAGATCAGGGCCCCAGGTGGCGTCTGGGTGAGACCTGTCCCAGCCTGGAGTCCTAGGGTCACCCCTGTGGTCCATGCGAGGGAGCTGGGACACGAGTCCATCACCTCTGTATCTGGCAGCTGGCCTGATGCTTGCACTGCTAAGAGCTAACACCTACAAAACGTAAACACAGTGGAGAATGACGTGAGTCACTCGGACGGCACTAGATACAGACGTGAGAGAGAGGCCGGGGTGCTCCCAGAAAAGCCGCCGCCATGGGCAGGCGACACTGGCCGCAGTCCGCCGCGGGCACTGCCGAGGAAGGGCGCTCGGGGACACGCACCGGCCTGCCTTCCTGGCTGGCCGGCCCGGACGGGGGCGCCTTCCCTCCGTTTCCATTAGACTCGCGCTGATGGTATTTCATGTCAAATCAGTTAGAACTCGAGCAGAGAAGTCAAGCCTGCGGTGGGGTGCTCCCCAAAGGCTACACCGCTGGCGTAATCGAGCGTGACAATGCAGCAGCAAACAGCAGGACACCGAGGGAAGCTGCGAAATCGGAATTCAAGAGAAAGAGGGCACTCCTGGCCCTTCTTTAATTGCTACACCCGAAGAAAGGAAACCCAACCGTGAGGAGGCCCCCCTGAGAAGTCCCTTCCAGGGACCACTTCCAGGCCCTCCATCCAGACAGCTGGAACTGCCCTTCCGGGGCTGTCCACGCAGCCTTGGACACGGGGGTCTGCCCCCTGTAGGGGAACGTGCCTTTGTGTCACGGATGGGACACAGTGTTCTTGGGCCTCGTCTGCTCTCCACACAAACAGGCTTTGTGGAGAACTGTGTGTGAGGTGACCCGGCTGCAGCAAGTTCATTGCCATCGTGAAAGGTTCCACGTGTGCACAGGTGCTGAGGGAGAATAAAACCCTTAGAGCAAAACCATCTCAGCTGCCAATGTTCCAAATTTCCAATGAAGGAGACGCACGCAGTGTGAAAACATCACTGAGGTCCCCTTTAAACATCCGAAGTCCACAAGGAGCCGACGGTCAGGCAAGGGAGGAGGGACGAAAGTCAATGATGGCCCAATGTGGCCCCGCTCTTGGAGGGCGAGATCATCAGCTGCGCGTTCTACAGGCAAATCAGACACCTGCAGGTCTCCCAAAATTCGCCTCGGGCGGGGAGGGTGACGTGGCACTGCAGTCCCTGGGATGTAGAACAACTACAGGCAATTGGAGGGCAGGAGGAAACTTCTGCCCAGGAAAACCCTGACCCTCGGGGCATCCACCTTTTCAGAACTCCCTGGCTTTCGAACTGGGCCGCAGCCGGCAGATATGAAGCACACACAGACAGACACGCAGGCACCCCGAATATATTTGCATGTCGTCAGCTTTCAAGGCACTTCAGTATGGCTTGGCCCTAGCAGCAAGTCCAGCCTGAGCTGAGCTCTGGGGATTCCCCGCTTTGGAACTGGTAGGGAGAGAGCTGGAGGAAGGGCCTGGGGGTCCAGGGGGCGGGTGCACACTCCCTCCTGGCCGAGCCTCAGCAGGAAGATTTGAACCTACGCCTACAGACGGCTACTCTTGGAGGACACACAACTCGGAGGTCCCATCCAAAGCATCACAGGTCCGCAGGGCGAGGTTCTGGGCCCCTGACAGTGCGGCCACCACCGCCACCCCTGGAGTGGACACTCCCAAACTCCTGAACTCCAGCTGTCCAATCCCCCGACCCCCGGCTGTGCCGGCCCCACCCCCACCCCCGTCCTGTCCGCGGGTGGCGGAGGGCGTGCCAGGGCACTTGCAGCCTCCTAACTGCCCTCTCCCAACGAGCAGGGTCACAAGACTCCACCCCAGATATACCAAGCGGACGCCTGAAGGCAAAATTCCGAGTGTTCTGGCCCCATTTGGTTTGTTTGCTGTTATTACTTGCCACCACTCATTTAACAATCTGGAATTTTTTGTAAAAACCTAGCTTCCTCTCTTCCATTAGAAAATCAGAGGCTCTAGCAAGAGCAGGCCCACAGCTCCCTGTGCCCCAACGGCTTGGAGCCCACACAGAGGGGACGTGCCTTCCCTGCTCTGCCACCGTCTCCGCCACTCCCCGTCACGCCACTCCCCGTCACGGCACTGGGGCCACTCCCGTCACCTGCCTGTGAGAAGCGATCTGGCGACCCTTGGTGTAGGCCTTCGGGCAGAAAGGTTTGGCTGCCTTTCTGAGAATAGGAAAAGGCACGCGCCCAGGAGGCGGTCGTTTGGACGCCCGTGAGGGTGGCCGGCCACACTCGCTCAGGGCTGCTGCGGCAGGGGTGGGGACCACCGCACCGGGCTTCGGGGTTCGGCAGTGGGCGGGAAAGGTGGGGCTCAAGACAAGGGAGGAAAGTGCGGATTTGTAGCCAGCTTGCAGAGTGGGGGTTCCGTGAATGCAAAATGACTGAGAGGAAACATTAGGGGGTTCTGGCTGACCTGACCTAACGGGGTGCCCGCTGAGGGCCACAGTGGTCAGACATCAATCACCTAGGGGCTGGGGGAGGAGGGATGTGGTCAGGTGTCACGGCAGGGGAGATCCTGGCTAAGCTGACGAGGTCACACGCCAGGACAGGGCCTAGTTGGCAAGAGCTCCGAGGAGCCTGAGGAGACCCTGTCATGGAGCGAGAACCCCGTCACCTCTCCCTCCCCACAGACAGCCCTCTCCTTGGAGGCCCGGGGGCCTGTCGTTGGCCAGCAATGCCTAGAAACCACGCGCCTTCCCCCCGTAACTCGGGGGGCTGTGACGGAAGCGAAGGAGGAGAACGTGGGAAGCAGGCCCGACCCCCCCGACCGGTGGGGTTTGTAAAAGGCCGCACTAGAAATGAGGTGGGCATTCACAGCCTGTCCCGACCAGGACAGACGACACCCAGCCTCACAGTGCCAGGGGACGGCAGATCGTCACTGCCGCCAGGGCTGCTCAGCCCAGGAGTTAGAGCCCAATGTAACAACTGAGGTCACATCACACGTTAGAGAAACATGTGACAATGCAAAACCTAAAAGTGTCTGGGGGACCTCCCAGGTCCCTCGCCCTCCCCGAACCCGAACGGCGTGGTCCTAGAAGGTACCAGGGAGTGAGTTTTCCGACGTGTCTGACTCTCACAGAGAAAGGCCCCCTTTCCTGGGCACCAGACACACACGCAGCCAAGTAGCTCACGCTGCACAGCGAACAGAGTGTGATCACAACCAGCGTGTTTCCTTTGGCTGAACAGTGCGGCGTCTTCATGCTGTCACAGACTTGCTCTGGAACCTCCGAGGGGCTGGAGGCACACAGAGGCCGAGTGGGGTCGACTGCTCAGAGCAAGGAGGTGCTTAAGGCGCTGGTCGTCACGGACAGGGGTGCTTAAGGTGCTGGTCGTCACGGATGGGGGTGCTTAAGGCGCTGGTCGTCACGGATGGGGGTGCTTAAGGCGCTGGTCGTCACGGATGGAGTGAGGAGAAGGTCTCAATAGCGCGAACCAGCATTTCTGAAGCGCTCACCCTGCAAAGGACTCCGTGGAGGGCGCTCTGTGCGGTCGGTCATCTCCCTGCGTCTTCTCCCAAATGCTCCAAGTGCTACAGGGTCGGTCCCCTGTCACGGGAAGGGACCTGAGGCCTAAGCAGGTTCTGGGACTTGCCCCAGTGGTGGTGAATGGAGAGCTGGGCGCTGAGCCCACGTCGCATGACTCTGGGGGTCTGGGCGCCCACCTGTGAGGACAGGAGGAAGGAGAAGCCAGGGGACTGCCGGCCAAGCCCGCAGCGTGTGCCCGCAGCGAGGAGTGGGGTTTGAAGCAGGGCGGGACTGAGCGCTCTGGCTGGAGAGGCCTTGCAGGCGACAGGAGGGGACACCCTTCAGTGGAGCATGAGGGCAGCGTCAAACTGTAGGCTGAGGAGTGGATGACGAGGAAGCACAGACAGGGGAGCTAGGCCCTGTCCTGGCCTGTGACGTCAGCTTAGCCAAGGTGCTGGGCTGGGGGATGAAGGGCAACATTCACAAACCCCTTTCACATGTAATTTCGCTGTTAGGCCAAAGCATGATAGCAGAGTCAAAAGCCACAGGGAGCCCTGTCCCAAGGTGACCTGCCCACCACCTGCAGCAGGCTTCCTGGGGCCTGGACCACCCTGTCCTCGCCTGTCCCACTCTCCTGAGCAGCAGCTGCTCGGCTAGAACACACACCTACCCGGCCACACACCTGAAGGCCCCTTCCTGCCTGCAGATGCGCTAGAAATGGATTTTCAAGTGCCATCTGGCCAGCCCCGTGTGGCGACTCTACAGGGACGAAGAGTGTCCTGTGACCGTCACTCAGGCTTGCTGATGTGCCGCTAACTGCAGTGACCTGCCTGAATTTCTAAGTCTCCAGGTAGGCTCAGATAGGCTGAGGAGTTAAAGCTGCAAGAAACTTAATAATCAGAAGTCAAGGTACTGACAAGAGACGACAGAAGAGAATTTTTCTTTCTTTCTTTAACCCTCATAGTGCTCTTCTCCTCAAAGAGTCCCCGGAGCTGGAAAGAGGCAGGAGACAAAAGAGGTAAAGGAAAGTCAAGGGTAAAAGGTGGACAACCTCAGCAGAGTTCCTGGATGCTAAACTAAGTAAGCCCTGAGGCCTCGGACACTTGGCGCGGGAACCCTAAAGTCAACCCTTTGCACTACAGAAGCCCATGTCTACGCCCTAGCACTTCATAGAAATTGAAATTGAGAGCGCACACTCAAAACCATCTTACACCCAACCGGCGCGCTCAACAATGTAGAGAAGTGAAAGTTACTAAAATCGGCGTCCCTTCAGTCTTTGTTGAAACGTTTGCTGGTGTCTGCTTGGCCCTGAGCTACAGAAAGGACTAAACGCAAAGGAGGGAGGGCTGCTCCCTGAGCACTGGGCCGTGAGAACTGGAGGGGAAGGGGGGCCCCCTCTCTGCCCCCCGCCTGAGGACCTCCACCTCTCAGCAGCCACCGTTTTTCCACCTGCAAAGCCCCTTGCCAAGTCCAAGTTCCCTCGGGAAGGTCCGTTAGGCTTCGGTGGGTCAAACTCTCCCACCCCTCCCGGGTTCCAGGGCTGCCGAGTCTTTTTAGATGTTAATGTTATGGTTCACCCCAAAGGCTTTCAAAAGAAAGAGGCTTTTAGGTAACGAAAGAATCAAATGGGGTTTTAAAGCCCAGGCGAGCCGACTCGCATCAGTCTCTAAAAGGCACAAAAGCATCCTGCAGAACTGGTTTGGCTTGGAGCTGAAACCACGGAGGAGAAAACGTTTGCAACACAGGGAGGTGTCACTTCCAGAGGGAACTCAGCAAGGGGCCCCGTTTCCCTGTGAAGTTTATTCATCTCCGGAGCTTTCTTCCCTGTCCACGTATCATTCTCACAAGAACCACCGCACAGAAACTCCTGCGGGGTGAACCTGAGCGGCACCCCCAGGCCCTAAGCCCCCTGCGGTTGGGTTTCATAGATTAAGTTGCAGCGTAGAGCTGTTTTGCACCAGTCTTGTCCCAGATGCAGTTTTGGGTGACTCTTCCAGCTCACTGCACTGTGGGGTTTTCTTTCCATTTGCAGGAGTTAAGAGTGTTTAACAAGTGCCTGCTGGCGGGAGGATCAACAAAAGCTCCGATGAGTCACACACAATGACTCGACTAAACTGCTGAGACCAGGGAAAGTGCAGAGAAGGGACCTTCTCAGGGGAAAAGGTAGCAATTAGGATGCCCGATCCACGGCAACAACCCCCGCCCGAACCCCACACACACCCACAACCCCCCACGCCCCTCACCCCCCACCTCGTCACCGCGGACGCCCAGCCACCCCACCCACCAGGCCCCACAAAGGAAGGCGGAGAGAGGCTCAAGTGGAGTTTCCTTCTTCCTCTTCATTTTAAGGAAACAATTTCAAACATACGCAAAGGCCTCTGCGATCAACACCTTCTATTCCCCAGGGTAAGAAAGAAAACGTTCCCCAAGGCGTTCTCAGGGCCACCCTAAGCCTAAGCCAGTGCCCCCCTTGAATTGAGTGTCCTCATCTCCGAGGATGTGTTTACTGACCGGCTGCATTTCTAAGCACTGTGTAGGCGTTATTTTGTACACGTTCAAGCTTCGTAGGAATGTCGTTATAAACAAAATTGAAAAGTGAGAAGATCTAAGCTGAGCAGCTTGTGAAGTGACTCACGAATCGGGCAGCGCTCCATCGAGCAGGGCGCACCGGGGGCTGGTACCAAGGGCAGGTTTTTATGGGGACAAGGGTGGGGCGGGGAGGGGGGTGCTGACAAAAGAAAAGCCGGGATTATTTGTAGGCCAGGACACCTTTTCCTTGGGGAGGGGGAGGGAGGAGGGTTTTTATTACGTAGTTTGCCTCTTCTCTCTGTGGGGTATGGAGAGGACCTGCCCGGCAGATTACCTTACTGGTGCTTGACCAGAAAATTCCACACTGCCCACGGCTGTACCTGGATCAAGTCTTCTGGGGACGATGAAACTCAGTTTCATGAGATCATCGAGCAAACCATTTGGCTTTAAAGGATGACTCCTTCCGCGGGATCTTTCTGGGATTGGTTTGGGTCTCGGGGGCTGTGGCTTCAAAGTGCACCCCGAACATTGGACATCAGAGTTACCATGATAATCTCCCTGGCACTGTATTCTCTCAGACGCTTTACATGCTTAGTAAAACGAGGGAAGAAAGGGAATGGCCCGTTTAAGGATTAGGAACCGGGAACCAAACCTATCACTGTGACCTGTAAATGTCACAGATTAAGCAGACATGTCATGCCACACCTGGATCAACAGGGCTGCAGAGCAGTTGCTGAGAGTGGCACTAATTCTTTTTATCGTATCTCTCAGTTAAACTGAGAATGTGACCAAAGGCGCTGGGTGGGTGGGTGGGGATTGTGAAAAAAAAAAAAAACCACCACAAGCCCCAGATGGCATCACTGGTGCTGAAAGCCCCGGGCCACCAAGTCCAATTTAATACCTGGCCTAACTGCAGTTTCCACCCCTCCCAGGAACACAGTTCCTGGTCCATTTGATGTGGGGGTCTCCCGTGGGCGTGAAGCGTCAGAAGGTAAATGTTCAGCTGTGAGATGGCAGCTCAAGGTCTGAGGCAAAAGTGTCCATGGTCAGTACTTGTAAGGTCTCTTTCAGTGGGCTCAAAGGCTATGCTTCTCTGATGAAGCTTCCAGAATACCCAGTCACCCAGGCTCTAGATTACAGCCAACAGAGACCCTTGAACTGGGGTCTGGGAAATCATCCTTAACTTGTTCATGATGGGCTTGAGCGTGAGACATGAAAAACTTACAGTAGCTGCTCATATGAGCGTGAGACGACAAGGGACGAACAGAAAGACCCTTACCGACAGACTGGTCCAGCAGTGACTATCTCATGACCTCGTGTGGAGTGCAAACACATTTTCTAACAGTTTCTTTCCCCTGTGAGGGTATTAGCCTAGTGGGAAAGGCTTTAGTTTAACGCATCTGGAAACATCCGTACGACGACAACTAAGTGGGAGTTGAATGAAGTGCAGCTCAAATGCACTCTGGTGGATGAAGGAATACAAAAATCCAAAATGAGGTTTGTCAGGGAGCTTGAAAGAACCAAGTGGCTATCTTGGGTCTCCCATAACCCCAACTGTTTATTCAACTTACAGCTATTATTTAACCATTTTAGTTTCTCTGATTTAAGAGCAGACATCTGCCATGTTACAAAGACGTACCAAGCTGTGGCAGCGAGGGGCCGAGGGACAATGGACTTCATCCACATGGGCCACAATGGGATACTCAGGTCCGTCCTGGTGTGTGTGCCTCCACGCTAATGACAGATGTCTGATGCCGGGACACCTCAGACTTCCAGGAATTTCACTACCTTGTGGAGCACTTACAACACAGGCAAATACATCACAAAGAAGGCTCAGTGCTACTTCTTACTTGATTTAACACACCAAACAAGCCTACTTAGCTCCACACCTCCCTTTTTATCAGGAGAGAGACAAATGCTTTGAGATTTTCCGGGGGTCCTCCAGGAATTCTCAAGGTTAGTTTGAGGTCATAAACACACTTTTTTTGGGGGGGGGGAGTTTGTCATAAAAGATTTTGACATTTACTAACAAGATGTACTTTATTTATTTTAACAGTATCCATAAAAGATTTCAAAGACAATACAGAATATTCGTTTTTACTGGGAGATTTGTTTTTCTTAAGTAAAAGAAACAAACTAAAACACCGAAAATTCTTTGCATAAAACACAGAATCTTCGCTTTTCTCAGCAGATTACTTGAAAAGAAAATCCTTTTAATATCTCTTATCAGGAGCAGACTAACAATAGTCCAAGAAAACGGTCCTTTTTAGCAGAAGAAAATAAATTATGTTTCAGTGTTCCACAAGCACATTAGTGACATTAAAGCCCAATTTTTATGAAACCCTTGTGTTCCATTCAACTCCAGCCAGCTTGACTAAACAAAGGTGAAATCCGCTCTCTGCCCATTCTAGAACTACAGGACAAAACCACTCTCGTTTCCCTTAATGGAAATGCCACTTCCTTTCTCCTGCCTTTTCTCAGCCAGGAGCACGTCCGCTTCCACAGCCGCCCCCATGTTACTTCCAGTAGCTTCAATTACATATGTAAGACTTTCTAAACGTTAAACACCGTAATTTCTAGTGAAATCTATGAAGTAAACAATTACGAACTGTCTTCTGTATTGCACTCTGTGGCTTGGCAAATTTATACATTTTTTTTATAATGTCTAGAAATGTACTTTTTCATAGAAAATTTCTCAGCGTGATGTAGGGGTTCAGAACGAGGTACCCCAAGAGGTGCCTTTATGGTATGTGGATCATTTTGAGCTATAGGCAGCCAAGACCTGCGGGCTCCTGAGGAACTTCTCGGATGAAGCCCACATCCCGACTGCTTAACCGCTAGAAGAATTTGAATTAGGGGCCTTCCCCATAACAGAATTATCACCAAAATACCTTGTTATGACCCATTGATAGGGCAGGACACACTTCTAATGACAAACATCTGCTCTTCTTATTGTCCTGCGAGGACCCTTTGAAGACCAAAGACACCTTACTTCACCCTTAGCTCAAAACGCCATCTATACCTCGTTGGTGAAGTCCACGCTTCCCCAGAGGATGTAGCCCTCTGAGGGGGAACCGTGTGGGGTTGAGTTTTATCTCCCAACCGGCATGTGCCCCGCGCCCCAGGGCACTGTCTACCAAGCCCAAGGGGCCATCCAAGCATCTAGGTCACAGGGTGGCGAATAGCCCAGCGTGGCTGAGGCTCCAGCATTCATTTACAACTCCAGTTTCCAGCTCCTTTTCTATTATAGATGTGACCCCTGGGGATGTCCTTGACCTCTTTCTAACCTCAAATAAGTATTTATAAGGGTGTTTGTGACATCAACGTGAGCATTTCTGGGTGTCTTGTATTGGGGTTGCTTTCACTTCCTGTTATTGTTTGTTCTGGTGGTTGAATTAGCAGAGGGTCCAGGTGACGGCATGGTGTGTCTGGGGAGCAGGACACCGGTGTGAGTTTTGGGTGGAGAAGCACTAGGTGTGTGTAGCATGGCTCCGGGGCAGCAGTTGCCTGTGGAGAGTGCTGACGGGGCCACAGC
>PVJL010020131.1:0-12579 GCA_004026885.1 Lyroderma lyra
CTTTCTTCATTAACTTAATTCTCAGGTATTTCATTCATTTTGTTTTGATAGCAAATGGAATTGATTTCCTCATTTCTTTTTTTGTGGATTTGTTGTTGGTATATCGGAATGCTGTTGAAATTTTTACATTTATTTTGTATCCTGCGAGTTTACTATATTCGTTTATTGCTTCTAATAGTTTCCTGGTAGAATCTTTGGAGTTTTTTATATAAGGCGTCATGTCATCAGCAAATAGTGACAATTTGACCTCTTCTTTCCAAATTTGTATAATTTTGATTCCTTTCTGTTGCGCGATTGGTGTGGCTAGAAGTTCCATTACTATATTCAATAACAGTGGTGACAGGGGTCATCCCTGTGTTATTCCTGATTTTAAAGAAATAGGCTTCAGCTTTCTCCCCATTGGGTATGATGTTAGCTGAGGCCTTGTCATATATGGCCTTAATTATTTTGAGATGTTTCCCTTCTATACCTATTTTATTTAGTGTTTTGATCATAAGTGGATGCTGTATCTTTTTGAAAGCTTTTGCTGCATCAATAGGAAATGGTCATACGTTCTTTATCTTTGATTTTGTTTATGTGGTGTATCACATAGATTGATTTTCGTATGTTGAACCTTCCTTGTGCTCCTGGGATGAATCGAACTTGATCTTGATGTATGATCTTTTGCTGCATCGCTATATTCTGTTTGCTAATATTTTGTTTAGAACCTTTTCCTGTGTGTTCAACAGAGACATTGGTATATAGTTTTCTTTTTTGTGTTGTCTTTGCCACTCTTTGGTTTTAGAGTAATGTTGGCTTCCTCGAAAGAGTTAGGAAATTTGGCTTCTTCTTTCATTTTTTGGAGGAGGCTGAGGAGGATAGGTGTTTATTATTCTTTGAATGCTTGGTAAAACTCACTGGTGAAATGATCTGGCCCATGGCTTTTGCCTTTAGGGAGATTGTGGATAGTAATTTTAATTTCTTCACTATGAATTAGTCTATTTAGATTATTGAGATCTTCTTTGTTCCATCTAGGTAAGCTATAAGGTTCTAGAAACTTGTCCATTTTTTCTAGGTTGTTAAATTTAGTGGCATAAAGTTCTTCATAAGATTTTATTATACTCCTATGTATTTCTGTGGTATCAGTGGTAATTTCTCCCCTTTCATTTCTAATTTTGGATATATGTGTCCTTTCTTTTCATCCTTTGATTAGTCTCGCCAAGGTTTTGTCAATTTTTTTGACTTTCTCAAGAACCAGCTGTTTGTAATATTCATTTTTTCTATTGTCCTCCTGTTTTCTAATTGGTATAGCACTGTTTAATTTTTATTATTTCTTTCTTCTGCTGACTTTGGGGTTTGTGTGCTCTTCTATTTCTAGTTCTTTAAGATGGTATGTTAAGTTGTTTCCTTGTGATTTTTCATTCTTCTTAAGACAGGCATGTATTGATATAAATTTCCCTCTTTTCTCTGCTTTCGCTGTGTCCCCATAATTCTGGTATGTTGTGTTTTCCTTGTCAGTAATTTGTATATATTTTTTAATCTCATCTTTTATTGTTCTTTTATCCAGTCCTGTTTCAATGAGCTTTTCCTAATCTCCATGTATATATGTTTTTTTCTACTTTCCTTTTACAGTTGATCTCCAATTACAAAGCATGGTGGTCTGAGGATACACATGGTATAATTTCAATGTTCTTGAATTTGCTGAGGCTACCTTTGTGTCCCAGCATATGGGATATCTCTGAGAATGTTCCATGTGCACTAGAAAAGAAGGAATATTCTCCTTTTGCTGGATGAAGTGTCCTGCAAATATCAATTATGGCCAATTGCAGTAATGCCTCATTCAGTGCTGATGTTTCCTTAGCGGTGTTTAATTCTCCCACAGTCATTGTGTATTCATCAGTTTCTCCTTTGAACTCTGTTAGTACTTTCTTTGTCTATTTTGGTGCATCCTGGTTAGGAGCATATATATTAATTAGTGTCAAGTAGTATTGTTGTTGTATTGTGCCTTTTATCATTATGTAATGTCCGTCCTTGTCTTTTACTATCCTTTTTAACCTGAAGTTTATTTCATTCGGTATAAGTATGGCAACTCCTGCTTTTCTCTGGTTACTATTTAGTTGAAGTATTGTTTCCCATCCTTTCACTGTGAATCTGTGTTTGTCCTAATGGCTGAGGTGGGTTTCTTGAAGACAGCATATAGATAGTTTCTGTTTTTGAATCAAGTCTGCTACTGTGTGTCTTTTTATTGGTGATTACGGTCCATTGTCTTTTAGAGTGATGATCGATATAGGAGGATTTCCTGTGACCATTCCTTATTTCTTTGTTTGATTTGTTTTATTTTTGTTTCTTTCCTGTTGTCCCAACTTTGTTCCATTTTTCTGACGTTTTGTTGCAGGTCAAAATGACTCCTTCAGTATTTCTTGGAGTGTTGGCCTTGTCCTAGCAAATTCCCTCAGCTTCTGTGTGTTTGAGAATGTCTTAATTCCACCTTCATATCTGAAAAATAATTTTGTTGAATAAATTATTTTTGGCTATAAGTTACTCTCTTTACTATTTTTGTACATTGGATTCCACCCTCTTCTGGCTTGCTGCATTTCTGCTGACAAAGATGCTGCCATCCTGATGGGTTTTCCTCTAAAAGTTATAGTTCTTGTTTCCCTAGCTGAATTTAGGGTTGTCTATTTCTTATTAGTTTTGGATATCTTTAGTACCATGTGTCTTGAGGTCTTGAGGAAGATCTGTTAGGGTCCTGGTATCCAGGGGACCTGTTTTCTTCTTGAACTTGAGGTTCCAGATCTTTCCATAGGTTTGGAAAGTTCTCATCTACTATTTCTTTGAGTGTCCTCTGTGTAGAATGCTGTACCCCTTCTTTGATTTCTATTATCCTGATGCTGTTTTGTCTCATTGAGTCAGAAATTTCATGCAGAATTCTTTCAATCCTTTTGCTTTTATATTCCCTCCCTTCCTCTTTCTTAGCTGTTTCCATGTTCTGATCTTCAATATCACCAATTATTTCCTCCATGTGGTTGGCCCTGTTTCCTATGGCAGTATTTTCTTTCTCACTTATTTTAATGTAGTATTTCTCTCTCACATTTCTATGTCAATCTTCCTTAGGGTTTGATTTCTTTGTTAAATTTTTCCTTTTGTTCATGGAGTTTTTTCTTTTTTTATGTCATTCATATACTGATTTATGCTCTTTATCTCAGCCATGGTGCTCTGTTAGTATGTTTTCATTTCCCTCAGAGACTTTAGAATGGCTTGTTGAAATTCTCTCACTTATTCCAGAAACTTCTAGATCTAAGATGCTGTCTCGATAACTTTTCTGATATTTTTGAGGAGTTTCAGTTTTAAGGATTTCATCCTGTATGCTGGGTTCTTTCTCATTGATATGAGTGCGTTATGTTCAGTAGTAGTGCACCAAAGCGCAGATTGATACTTTTGTGTAGTCTTGGTGTAGGGCAGACACAAGGTGGCACTGTGAGTGGCAAGTCTATTTCTTATTTCTGGACTCTGGCTCCATTTGGAGTCAGTGTGCATTTGTCATGATCCCTTCACTTCCTGCATTTAGTTGTCGGGGAGGATGTATGAAAGGAAAGATGCCAAGAAATTCACAATGGGACTACTCTTCATTCTGCCCTATGATGGGGAAGCTGGGTGAAGCGGGCCGAGGCTGCTCCTGCTGGCTGGGTCGAATGCTATCAAAACTGCCTTTCTTTCCAGGCCTGCTCCATCGACCAAGCGTTAGGGTAGAGTCTGTGGACTCAAACTGCTTTTAGGAGCCAGGGGCATTCGAGCAGGCATACCCACAATTCCGAAGCTGTTGTTTTGACCCTGTGGTAGAAAGGAGACAGTTTGTCTTTGCAGCGGGCGGTATGGGAACTGCAGCCCCATGCTGGAGCCACACGAGCAGCGCCAGCTGCAGGTCAACCTTCACAGCGGGCAGGAATGGAAGCCGCAGCCTTGTACAGGAGTCATGCGCTGTCCGCTTGGCAGCTGTTTAGCCCCCGCAGTGGGCCGTAATGAGGAACTGCAGGCTGCACCCAGGAGCCATAGGCCTGCGCAGGAGCTGGGCGTGCCTGCGTTGTGTTTCCCAAGAGAGCCTAGAGCCCCAAAGTCATCTCTGCAGTTCAGAGTCCTTGCTCTGCCCTGCTAACACTCAAAAGTTACAGAGGCTGGCTGCCAAGCTCTAGCCCCAACTCGCCGCTCCAAATTCCAGCTCCACAGCCCAGCTCCCCAATGACTCCCACTGTTCTGCCACTTTGCTAGGGATTGTCCTCTTGTCACCGCTTGTCCTCTCCACATCCCATGCCCTGCACTGCTCCTGGATGGTCACCCACGATCAAGTCCTGTTGCGATCTGTCTTTGATCCCTCCGCTCTATCCGACTCGCCCCCTTCTCTCAAAACTTCAGGTGTTTACTTGCAATACATGGATTGATCACTGCTGTTTTTGTCACTCAGAGTCCTTTTTCTTGGATCCTGGGGGCCATTCAATTGTGTTTTCTGGGAGAGGCTTTAGGGACCTCTTCTCCAGTCACCATCTTGCCTTCCAACATCTAAGCATTGAAGAGAGTTTTAAGAACATCAACAAAATTAAAAGGATATATTTTATTTGTGGAACGAGAAACAGTTAGTCATGTAATGTGATATATTCTGGTTATTGGATGCCCCTGACTATTGACAGAATGTGAAAAGTTCATGAGGGATCTGAAAATCCAAGTTGGAAAGTTTTATTCAAAGAGAGAAGTATGGGCATGGCAGATTAATGTAGAAGGGTCCAAGGCACATAGTTGCCCTGAACTATGGGTTAGCTCCTCTTATACAGAAAACCTACAGGCAGATTCTTCAATATCAAGATGTGGTCACCTGTAAAAAAGTCACAGGTAGAATCGGGCCACATTAACTTTTCCTTGCAGCTAGCCAAGCTCAGGTCAGCTTGTTTATGAAGATCATGCTCACTGTAGACAGAGCTGTAGCCATATGAGTTCTTTTATTTGTAGCTAACTAAGCTCAGCTAAACCTTGTTCCTGCTAGCCCCCTCAAGTTTATTTGTATTAACTCTTTTGCTGTCTAATCACTATCATCTGCACAAATTCACAGTTCCTTCTTGAGAACATGTGGGACACATAAAAACAATCACTATGCTGGATGTCATTAAACATCTAACTTTATTTAAAGTTTCAAATGAAATTAAAACCTGGCACTTTACTGTGTAGAATCAAATTTCAATAAAATAAGTGTGTTATCTTTTAGAATTTCCCTAAGAGAAAGCAAAAGAAATATCAAGATTTACCAAGCAAAGGACTAACAGAACTTTGAGTAGAGTAGAAGTGTTGAGTCAAACAGGTGTTTTCAATTATCATTTTCACTAAAGGACAATCGTTTACATAAGTGGTATCTAAGCCTTTGGCATCCCTGGCCCCATTGGAAATAGAATTGTCTTGGGTAACACATAAAATCCACTAGTACTAATGAACGCTCATAAGCTGTAACAAAATAATGCCACAAAATATTATGTTTGAAGTATTTGTATTGGGCTACATTCAAAGCCATCCTGGGCCACATGTTGGTTAGGCCTGCCTTATATGAAGCTCGTTGGATATTTTACTTCTGAAACATTGGAAGAAAATTTTTTAAACTCATTTTTATTGTTAGTCTTATTGTGGTGACATCTGTTATCAAGGATACCATAGGTTTCATGCATACAATTCTACAATGCATTGTTAATTTATTGTATAATAAGTTCACCACAAAGTGTGAGTTCTCCTTCCATCACCTTATATTTAGCTTCCTCTCCGTTCTCCCACACCCCCTCCGCTTTGTCCCCTCCCTAACCTACTCATTCTCAAATAAGCATTGAACTATTGATTATGTCCATGGGTTGGTTGGTTGTTTGTTCTCTTCTTATCTGTTTGTTACTTTAAGTTTTATATTCTGCACATGAATGAAGTCATACAGTTCTTTGTTTTTCGTCTGACTTATTTCACTAAGTATGATGATCTTCAGGTCCATCCATTGTGTAGCAAATGACACTATTTCATCTTTTCTTAAAACTGGGTAATACTCCATTGTGTATATGCACCACAGCTTCTTTATCCAGCCATCTGTCACAGGGCACTTTGGTTGTTTCCAGGTTATGTACACTGTGAACAGTGCTGCAATGAAATCGGGGTATATAAGTCTTTGTGACAAAGGTTTTCAGGTGTTTTGTGTAGACCCCCATTTTCTGAGGAATCACCACACAGCCTTCCACAGTGGTTGTACCAGTTTTCATTCCCACCAGCAGTGTACCAGAGTCCCTTTTTCTCCACATCTTCTCCAGCATTTGTTATTTCTTGTCTTGTTGATAATAGCCATTCTAGCAGGTGTGAGGTGATACCTCATTGTGATTTTGATTTGCATTTCCCTGTTAGCTAATGAGGTTGAGCAGTTTTTCATGTGTCTGCAGGCCATCTGTAATTCCTCGTGGGAGAAGTGCCTGTTTAATTCTTCTGCCCAGTTTACAATTGGGTTGTTTGTTTTTGTGTTATTAAGTTTTATTCGTTCTTTATATATTTTAGATAATAGACCCTTATCTGATGTGTTATTTGCAAATATTTTCTCCCATTCAGTTGGCTGACTCTTTGCCCTGTTAATGGTTTCTTTTCCTGTGCAGAAGCTTTTTAGTTTGATTAAATCCCATTCATTAGTTTTTGCTTTTACATCCCTTGCCTTTGAAGTCAGGCTCATGAAGTCTTCCTTGAGTCCTAGGTCTTTAAGTTTAGTACCTATGTTTTCTTCTATATAGTTTTTTGTTGCAGGTCTGACATGAAGGTCTCTAATCCATTACGAGTTAATTTTTGTATATGGAGAGAGTTCACAGCTCAAGTACATTTTTGACATATTATTCCAGTTTTCCCATCACCACCTACTAAAGAGTCTGTCTTTTCCTCATTGTTTATTTTTTGCTCCTTTATCGATAATTTTTGTCCTTAAATATCTGGGTTCATTTCTTGGTTTTCAGTTCTATTCAATTGGTCTATATTTCTGTTCTTCTGCCAATACCAAGCTGTTCTGACTATTGATGCTTTGTAATAGAAATCAAAGTCAGGTAATGTAATGCCACCAGTCTTACTCTTTTTATGTAGTTTTGCTTTGGTAATTTGAGGTCATTTCTGCGGTTCCATATAAATTTACTAATTCTTTTATCTATTTCATGAAAGTGTGATTGTGGAATTTTCATGGATATTGCATGAAATATGTATATTGCTTTAGGCATCATGTCCATTTTAACAATGTGAAATTTTCCAATCCATGAACAGGGGATATTTTTCCCCCTCTTAAAGTCTGTTTCATTTTCTTTCAAAAGAGTCTTATACTTTTCTGTGTATAAGTCTGGCACATTCTTAATTAACTTAATTCTCAGGTATTTCATTTATTTTGTTTTGATAGCAAATGGAATTGATTCCCTCATTTCTTTTTTTGTGGATTTGTTGATTGTATATAGGAATGCTGTTGATTTCTTTACATTTATTTTATATCCTGCGACTTTACTATATTCGTTTATTGCTTCTAATAGTTTCCTGGTAGAATCTTTGGAATTTTTTATATACGGCGTCATGTCATGGGCAAATATTGACAATGTGACCCCCTCTTTTCAAATTTGGATAAATTTTATTCCTTTCTCCTGCCCGATTGCTGTGGCTTGAAGATCCATTACTACATTCAATAACAGTGGTGACAGGGGGCATCCCTGTCTTGTTCCTGATTTCAAGGGAATAGGCTTCAGCTTTTTCCCCATTTAGTATGATGTTAGCCGAGGCCTTGTCATATATCGCCTTTAGTATGTTGAGATGCTTTCCTTCTATACCTATTTTCTTTTGTGTTTTGATCATAAATGGATGCCGTATCTTGTTGAAAGCTTTTGCTGCATCAATGGGAAATGGTCATACGTTCTTTATCTTTGATTTTGTTTATGTGGTGTATCACATAGATTGATTTTTGTATGTTGAACCCTCCTTGTGCTCCTGGGATGAATCCCACTTGATCTTGATATATGACCTTTTTGACGGATCGCTATATTCTGTTGGCTAATACTTGGTTTAGAAAATTTACATCTTTGTTCATCAGAGGTATTGGTCTATAATTTTCTTTCTTTGTATTGTCTTTGCCAGGCTTTTGTATTAGATTAATGTTGGTCTCCTAGAACGAATTAGGAAGTATTGCTGCTTCTTCAATTTTCTGGAGGTGTCTGAGGAGGATAAGTGTTTATTATTCTTTCAATGCTTGGTAAAACTCACTGGTGGAACGATCTGGTCCATGGCTATTTCCTTTAGGGAAATTATGGATAGTCATTTTAATCTCTTTACTATGAATTGGTCTATTTTTATTATCGAGATCCTCTTGGTTCAATGTAGGTAAGCTATAAGGTTCTAGAAACTTGTCTATTTCTTCTAGGTTGTTAAATTTAGTGGCATAATGTTCTTCAGAAGATTTTCTTATAATTCTATATATTTCTTTGGTATTGGTGGTTAGTTTTTCCCTTTCATTTCTAATTTTGGATATTTGTGTCCTTCCTTTTCATCCTTTGATTAGTCTCGCCAAGGTTTTGTCAATTTGGTTGATTTCTCAAAGAACCAGCTCTTTGTAATATTCATTTTTTCTATTGTCCTACTCTTTTCTAATTGGAATACCTCTACTGTAATTTTTATTATTTCCTTTTTTCTGCTGACTTTTGGGTTTGTGTGCTCTTCTATTTCTAGTTGTTTAAGATGGTATGTTAAGTTGTTTCCTTGTGATTTTTCTTGTTTCTTAAGACAGGCCTGTATTGATATAAATATCCCTCTTTTCACTGCTTTTGCTGTGTCCCAATAATTCTGGTATATTGCGATTTCCTTGTCAGTAATTTGTATATATTTTTAAATCTCATCTTTAATTGTTCTTTTTCCAGTCCTTTTTCAATGAGCTGTTCTTAATCTCCATGTATATGTATTTTTTTCTGCTTTCCTTTTACAGTTGATCTCCAATTTCAAAGCTTGGTGGTCTGAGGATACTCATGGTATACTTTCAATGTTCTTGAATTTGCTGAGGCTACTTTTGTGTCGTAGCATGTGGGAAATCTCTGAGAATGTTCCCTGTGCACTAGAAAAGAAGGAATAGTCTCATTTTGCTGGATGAAGTGTCCTGCAAATATCAGTTATGGCCAATTGCTCTAATGTGTCATTCAGTGCTGATGTTTCTTTATTTATTTTCTGTATGGATGATCTGTCCATGGCTGGTAGTGCGGTGTTTAAGTCTCCCACAATGATTGTGTATTCGTCAGTTTCTCATTTCAAATCTGTTAAAAGTTTCTTGTCTCTTTTGGTGCATCCTGGTTAGGAACATATATATTAATTAGTGTCAAGTATTAATGTTGTTGTATTGTGCTTTTTATCATTATGTAATATCCTTCCTTGTATTTTACTATCCCTTTTAACCTGAGGTTTATTTCATTTGGAATAAGTATGGCAACTCCTGCTTTTCTCTGGTTACCATTTGGTTGAAATATTGTTTCCCATCCTTTCTTTGTGAATCTGTGTTTGTCTCCTTAATGCTGAGGTGGATTTCTTGGAGACGGCACATAGATAGATTCTGTTTTTGTATCTAGTCTGCTACTGTGTGTCTTTTTATTGGTGTTTTCGGTCATTAACTTTTAGAGTGATGATCGATATAGGAGTATTTCCTGTGACCATTACTTATTTCTTTGTTTGATTTGTTTTATTTTTGTTTCTTTCCTTTTGCCCCAACTTTGTTCCATTTTTCCTGATGTTTTGTTTCAGGTCGAAAAGACTCCTTCAGTATTTCTTGGAGTGCTGGCCTTCTCCTGGGAAATTCCCTCGCTTCTGTGTGTCTGAGAAGCTCTTTATTCCACCTTCATATCTGAAAAATAATTTTGCTGGATAAATTATTCTTGGCTATAAGTTACTCTCTTTTCTGTTTCTGTATATTGAATTCCACCCACTTCTAGCCTGCTGCATTTCTGCTGAGAAATATGCCATCCTGATGGGCTTTCCTCTAAAAGTTATAGTTCCTTTTTCCCTGGCTGCCTTGAGAGTTGTGTCTTTCTCTTTAGTGTTGGATATCTTTAGTACCATATGTCTTGGAGAAGATCTGTTAGGGTCCAGGTATCCAGGGGACCTGTTTACTTCTTGAACTTTGGGTTCCAGATATTTCCTTAGGTTTGGAGAGTTTTCATCTACTATTTGTTTGCGTGTCCTCTCTGTAGAATGGTGTACCCCTTCTTCGATTTCTATTATACTGATATTGTTTTGTCTCATGGAGTCAGAAAGTTCTTGCAGAATGCTTTAAATCATTTTGGTTATATATTCCCTCCCTTCCTCTTTCTTAGCAGTTTCCATGTTCTGATCTTCAATATCACTCATTATTTCCTCCATGTCGTTGGCCGTGTTTGTATGGCAGTATATTGTTTCTCACTTACTTTATTCTATTATTTATCTCTCACATTTTTATGTCAATCTTCCTTAGGGTTTGAATTCCTTTGTTAAATTGTTTCTTTTGTACATGGAGTTTTTCTTTTTTATGTCATTCATTTCTTTATTTCTGCTGTTTATCTCAGCCACAGTGCTCTGCCAATATGTTTTCATTTCTCTCAAAGCCTTTAGAATGGCTTTTTGAAATTCACTCATTCCAGAAACTTCAAGATCTAAGATGCTCTCTTGATAAATTTCCTTATCTTTTTGAGGAGTTTTAGTTTTAAGGAATTCATCTTGTATCCTGGGTTCTTCCTCATTGACATGAGGGGGTTATGTTCAGTAGTAGTGCACCAAAGCCAAGATTGGTAATTTTGCGGAGTCTTGGTGTAGTGAGACACAAGGTGGCACTTTGGGAGGCAAATTTTACGGAGAGAGGATTTGACTATATCTTATTTATGTTTTCTGGCAACACTTGGAGTCAGTGTGCATCTGTATTGGTCCCTTGCCTTCCTGCATTTAGTTGGTTTGGGAGGATGTAGTAAAGAAAAGATGCTAAGAAAAGGCACACTTGGCCAACTCCTCCTTCTGCCCTATGCTGGGGAAGCTGGTTGACGCGAGCCAAGGCTGCTTCTGGTGGCTGGGGCGAATGCTATAAAATCCACCTTTCTTTCCAGGCCTGCTCCAGCGACCAAGTGTTGGGGCAGTGTCTGTGGATTCGAACTGCTTTTAGGAGCTAGGTGCATTTGAGCAGGCATACACACAAGTCCGAAGCAGTTGTTTTGAACCCGCATAGAAAGGGAGCCAGTTAGTCTTTGCAGCGGGTGGTATGGGAACTGCCGCCCCATGCAGGAGCCAGCAGCGGGTCAACCTTCACAGCGGGCAGGAATGGAAGACGCAGCCTAGTGCAGGGGTCGCGCACTGTCTGTTTTGCAGCCGGCTAGCTCCCGCAGTGGGACACAACGAGGAACTGCAGGCTGCGACCAGGTACCCTGGCCTGCCCAGTAACCGTGCGTGCCTGCATTGTGTTTCACAAGAGACCCTAGAGCCACAAAGTTGTCTCTGCAGTTCAGAGTCCATGCTCTGCCCTGCTAACACTCAAAAATTACAGAGGTTGGCTCCCAAGCTCTGTCCCCAACTCGTCGCTCCACATTCCAGCTCCCCAGCCCAGCTCCCCAATGACTTCCACTGTCCTGCAACTTTACTAGGGCTTTTCCTCTGGTCCCCGCTTCTCCTCTCCCCATCCCATGTTCTGCAATTCTCCTGGATGGTCACCCACGATCAGGTCCTGTTGTGATCTGTCTTTGATCCCTCCCCTCTCTCTGACTCGCCCCCTTCTCTCCAAACTTCACGTGTTTACTTGCAATACATGGATTTCTGAGCTGCTGTTTTTGTCACTCAGTGTCCTGTTTCTTGGATTCTGAGGGCCATTCAATTGTGTTTTCTGGGAGAGGCTTTAAGAACCTCCTCTCCAGTTACTATCTTGCCCTCCAACTTCCAAGCATTGAAGAGATTTTTATAAACATCAACAAAATCAAAAGGTTATATTTAATTAGTGGAACCAGCAACAGTTATTCATGTAATGTGTTTTCTTCTGGTTATTGGATGCCCCTGACTATGACAGAATGTGAAAAGTTCATGAGGGATCTGAAAATCCAAGTTGGAAAGATTTATTCAAAGAGAGAAGTATGGGAATGACAGATTAATGTAGCAGGTTCCAAGGCACAGAGTTGCCCTGAACTTTGGACTAGCTCTTCTTATACAGAAAATGTACAGGCAGATTCTTCAATATCAAAATGTGGTCACCTGTAAAACAATCACAGGTATAATTGGGCCACAGTAAAATTTTCCTTGCACCTAGCCAAGCTCAGGTAAGCTTGTATTCCAAGATCAGGCTCACTGTAGACAGAGCAGTAGCCATATGAGTTCCTTTATTTGTAGCTAACTAAGCTCAGCTATACTTGGTTACTGCTAGCCCCTTCGAGTTTATTTTTATTACCTCGTTTGCTGTCTAATCACTATCATCTGCCCAAATTCACAATTCCTTCTTGAGAACATGTGGGACACATAAAAACAATCACTATGCTGGATTTCATTTAACATCTAACTTTTTTCAACTTTCAAATGTAATTAAAACCGGCATTATTACTGTGA